>JAEIIH010032924.1:0-33356 GCA_018904745.1 Drosophila orosa
AAACCTAAAAATAATCATTCTACAAAGCAAAACATTACAGAATAATTTAATTTAAATAAAATTTTAAATTAAGTTTAATTAAAGTGATTAAAAAACCCGGTGTGCATTCAGAGTGAATTGCTAATTAATTAAAACAAATTAAAATATTTCAGGATTATCGAGAAAAATACCATGGGTTGCAAATAGGTTTTATTGGCTACATATAATAAAATAAGTGAAAATTAGGAATAATCATTTTGCAATACAAAATATAGGCTCAAATATAATCACTAATTTTATTTCGATTTACTGTTAATTTTTTTTTTTGTTCATTAGCAATTCAAATAATTTAAAATTTCACAAAATACTCAAAATAAATACCGTAGCTAAAATATCGCGGCTAAGCCAAACTCCCTTCTCCAGAAACTGTGCCATCCCTAAAGCCAATAGTTTTCGCGGAATTTCATGTTTATCTTCAATTAAGAATAATATTGAATATTCGCCATGTCTGTGGTGATAGAAACCACGCTAGGCGACCTGACCGTCGATCTCTTCACCAACGAACGTCCCATCGCCTGCCTGAACTTCCTGAAGCTGTGCCAGCTGAAATACTACAACTTCAATCTGTTTCACACGGTGCAGCAGGGGTTTATAGCACAGACCGGCGATCCCAGCGGTGCCGGGGATGGTGGCTCCTCCGTCTGGGGTGTAGTCGAGGGCTTGCAGAAGCGCTTCTTCGAGGCTGAGTACCTGCCCCGCATTCACCACTCCAGCGCCGGCATGCTGTCCCTGGTGAGCGCCGGCAAGAATCTGGTGGGCTCCCAGTTCTTCTTCACGCTGGGCGAGAGCTTGACCTCGCTGGATGGCACCCACTGCGTCATCGGTGAGGTGGTGGAGGGACTCGATGTGCTGCGTAAGCTCAACGATGCCATAGTGGATGATAGCTTTCGTCCCTACCAGGACATCCGCATCACGCACACGGTGGTGCTGGAGGACCCATTTCCCAATCCGCGCGGGCTTCAGGCACCGAGTCGGTCCCCTTCGCCCAGTGCCGAGCGCCTGAAGAACGGCCGGATCGCTGCCGACGAGGACATCGACGACACGGACGGCAAGACCATGGAGGAGATGCAGGAGATGCTGGCCGATCGGGAAGCCAAGGCGCGTGCCACTATTCTGGAGATTGTCGGTGATCTGCCGGATGCGGACATGGCCCCGCCGGAAAATGTTCTCTTCGTATGCAAACTAAATCCGGTGACAACCGACGATGACCTGGAGATAATCTTTAGTCGCTTCGGCGTGGTCAAGGGATGCGAGGTGATACGCGACCGCAAGACTGGAGACTCCCTGCAGTACGCCTTCGTGGAATTCGAAGACCAAAAGTCCTGCGAGGCCGCTTATTTCAAGATGGACAATGTCCTAATCGACGATCGTCGCATTCACGTCGACTTCTCGCAATCCGTATCCAAGGTTACGTGGCGAGGCAAAGGACGCGGCGTGGTGGGGGACGACGGTAGACTGGACTTTGACAACTTGAGGGATAACAAGGATCAGAGAAAGCCCACTCAAGGACGTGGTAGAGCCGATAACCACAGAGATAGCAAGAGAACCGAAGATCCCCGAGGCAGAATGAGCTCTGCCGAACGGAGAAAGGCAAGGGAACAGCGCCACAATGAGCAGAAGGAACGAGGTGATCAAAGGAACGTGCGCAGGCGTTCAGGATCCAGAGAGCAAAGGGAAAGGCGGCGGTCAACGTCACGAAACCGAAGCGATAGAACGGACAGGGGTTTCAACGATCGAAAGCACTTAAATGAGCGCGAGCAGAGAGATCGCCGCAGATCAGTTTCAAGGAGTCGTAATGATAGGTCCAGAGATATGCAACAAAGAAAGCGTTCCCGTTCTAGAGATCAGGCTCAAAGAAGACCCTCCAGAACAAGAGATCTAACACAAAGAAGACGTTCCAGGGATCGGACAGAAAAAAGGAGATCCCAATCAAGGGATCGCAACGATCGCAAGCGAGACAGATCTCCGCAGGACAGAAGGCGTAACGAAAATGGAGGTGATAGAAGCCGAGAAGCAGTCAGAAACCGAGATAGATCTGTCGAACGAAGGTGAGTTCTTCATTCCCCATTCATGCCTGTCAATTTTTAACATCATCTTATTTTGCAGACCCCAAGCTAACAGAAAGGCATCCAGGGATCGTGATGAGTCAAGGAATTCGAGCCGAAAGCAGAGTCCCGAAAGAAAGCGAAAACTTTCGGCGACCATAGAAAAGAAGACTAAGAAACAAGGCAAAAATAAATCGAAACGGGCAGCCAGCAGCAGTTCAGAGTCCAGCGAAAGTTCCTCGGAATCTGAGAGTGACAGCTCATCCTCGGACAGTTCTAGCAGTTCATCCTCCTCCTCCGACGAGCGCAGCAAGCGCAAAAAGAGCAAGAAGACCAAGCAAAAGGCCGCCAGTTCCAAAAGCAATCACAAATCGAAAAAGAAACATAGAAAGTAACAATAAACGACGTTCTTATTTGGAACAAAGGATTTTGACTAGAGCTAATTATTTATACAAGGCTACTACTTCTTTCGGGCCTCGACCTCCGCCTCCAGAGCTGCCATCGCAGCTCCCCCGCAGCAGCCTTCCGTGCTCTTTTCGCCGCGTCGCCGCCTTGGTTTCTCAATGACTGCGTCGGGATCGAAGATCACATTGTCCAGCCGCGTCGTCTCCGGGGTGATGCGCAGTTCTGTATAAGAAGATTCCCGAGATTCAGCGATGGGAAAACTTGTTTATATAATGGCACACGCTCACCGTAGACACCTTCCTCCTTTTGCTTGGCTTGAATCACATTCGTGCGGAGCTCGTGGTCCACGTCCTGGGCCAGTTTGATCATCTATGGGAGGCAGAATTTAAAAATGTATCTAAAATATGTGTAGTATCAGTGCAAACCTTCTGGATCTCATCCTCGTTGGTTTCGTTCCGATTCTGCAAGAACGATTCGTTGATCTTAGCCCTTCCTGCCGTTAGAGCCTGGACATCGCCATCGAAGACGTACTGCCGCGTCCGATGGAGCCTTTTGAAGGCACTGAGCACCTGTAATTCATACATTTAAAGGGTTTATTTATGTTTTTTGCTTAAAATTATTACCTGGCGCCGCAAGTTGGACATTCTTGTTCTGCAGTGTGACCAGATGAAATCAATTTCATCTTTTCCGGTATATATTTTATTATTCTTTATTGGAACAAAATAATAGGAATAAAATCTACAAATTTAAACTTTTTATGGCAAAATGGCTTTTTAAAAAAAAAATCAAACAAATTGTTCATCTGCAAAACGCGTGAAAAACCGTGGTATTTTCCGACACGGAGAGTTTGGTAAATGTACCTTGCCCTGCCACGGTCCCACTGACGCTCAGTTTAATAAAAAAATTTACGCGAACAAAATTAAAGCGGATACTAGTGCAAATCTGTACAAAATGATCCTGCTAATAATTATCTAAATTCTTTTCTACCGCGTGCGATCCGCCCTAGTGACGCCTCCGAGTGGGCCAGAGAGATTTTAATTCAGAACAACGTCGTGCTCCGTTTTGCCCATTGGAATTCCCGTGTATCCTGGCAAAGCGTCCCGTTATTATCAGGATTTCAAGTGACGTGCATTAACTGAAAAAAGGGAAACTGGCGAAAACCAGCGAGAAACTGTCCTCGTTCTTCGTGAGCATGGACGAGGAGGAGGAGGAGGTGACAGATTTGAAGCTGCAATTGTTCCACAATACAGTACGCGAACACATTGTAAGTCGTAGATATGCGTACATCCCCCTTCCACCCGAAAACCAAAACAACAAATCGGGAGCAGCTGCTCTGTGCGTCTCGCTCTCTTCTAACTGTACACAAGAACGAGGCTGGCGGGGGGTGTCTGTGTGTGTGCGACGCCTTGAATTACACACTTTTGCCTTTTGATAAACAGAAATCAGTTGTCAGAAATGTATTTGTTTATAGTTTGTTATCAGGCGTGGACTACACTGGTTAGCACTTTTCGGTTCTTGGAGTTTTATGGCCTGCCGGCTATCGGGGAGGAAGTTAACGGTGGGAGGTGGCCACTCTCTTGCACTTTCTATTTGGGCTGCAAAAATTAACACTCACACACACGAAAGCGTCGATACACAAACACACAGACACGAGCACCTGTTGTTAATCAGAAAGTTAAGCGATAATCGAAGATTCGACTTTCAGATACTGGGTAGTGATGGCAGGTAGTCAAAATCAAATGGTCCCGACTTGAGTTTACACTTTTTAAAGTAATTTAGAGAAGAATACTTAACTTTACTTTCATTTTAACTGGAAATTCTAAGGAAATATTGTAATATTTTGTATTTTTCGGGAGTTTTTTGATAAGATATATAAATTCTAACAATAATATTAATTATTTGAATTTATTAAATGGAAAGAAACGTACTTATCACTAATACTCTTTGTAATTCTTCAGATTTTTTATCATTAAGTGAATTATGTTGCTTATAAAACCGGTGACTAATAATAAATTAATAGAAGTTGCTTCTTTAAAGCAGCGAAGGGCACGCCAAGGCTCAATTTGCTCACGCTGTTCAAACCGTTATCTTTTTTCATAGGGAGCTGGCCAAACTGCTGCTCAAACCGTTAGATCTCGTGCCCTCCGCTGCTTTAAAGTATTTGCATATTTAATAAGTTGGAGATTATAATAAGGAGATTATATTAACAATTAATCAGTAGAGTACAAAAGCAAATACGTGGATAGGTCATCGATACCAATGTCATATTCCTACTGTACATTTATTCTTAGAAAAAGAAAAGCTCCAATAACTCAATGGAGATTCGGTAAACCCTACGAGGAGTAATTTTACACCCCTAAAACTAAACCAAAAACTGTCAGAACTTGCCATGCAAATCGAAATTAAAACGCTTAAAACAAAGGCAAGTTCGGCGATGGCACCAGCAACAAGTGAAAGTGTTTCACTCGAGCCACTATTTATAGAAAATTTTGGGCGTGTAATAACAGAAACCAGAGATTTATGTAAACAACAATATATACCATATATATACACGAGTTTATTGGATTGCGCAAAGCATTAATTTCCTTTTGTGAAAATGTCGAGAAATACCCACAAACACAAACACTTGCAGACCGACCAGATTTCAAGTGCAGGGCTTTGGTGGTCACGGTTTTCTTGGGATGATGTGTGCTTTTGAAAGTGTCTGCCGTCGTGACCAGCTGTTGGACTTTGTTTAAACAATGGCAGACGAGGCGATAAATACATTTGAAACAGTTTAAATAAACATGAATAAGTTTTATGAGTATTTCTTTTAAAAATACAAATATCTGTGTATTAATAAACCCTGCCAGGGCTTTTTAGAATTGTTGAGCTGGTTCTGGCTGCTCCAGGAAATGGAAACCGGTTTTTTTTGTCAGCGCTTCTGGTTGCATCGCCCAAAAGCCGAAAATTGAATAATTCCCCAACGAATGTGGGTCAGGCCCCCGCGTACGTGACGTGGGGGCTTCAAAATAATGTAAACATGCCAAAGTGCTCATAAATAATGCAGGAATCTAAAACCAAAATGCGAATTAAAAGCACTAATTCTTGTGGTGCGAGATTTTGGCTTTAAAGGCAACCAGAGGGAAATGGGAACTGGTTGGGTAACATTATTATGTTTTGTACTTTCCTTGATAATAAAAACCTCTGATGACTTCTTGTTTATTTTGTAAAGAAAATACAGCTTCTGAGAAGGCTTTTTATAAACAGAATAGAGCTGGAGGCAATGTTATACGATACTCTGGAAATGAAGTTTGCCCATTTGCCAACGCCCTCTTTAGAAAACACATTTCACTTAGAGTAATTAAAACAATGAAGACCACTCGTGCCTGGAACTTAGAACACATGTGGTGGACATAAAAAAAAGGTATAAAGTCTACAGTTCTGGAAGCTGTTTTATTATATAAATTGTTTACAAACTTGCTGGCCTCTTTTTTTAATGACGTTTCATTTAGAAACAGAAAGAATAACCAACCCAAGAACACCTAACTCAATGAAAGGCAACTGTGACAGGGTTTCCAAAGTGTTTATGGGTCCTCAATAAGTTAGGCTGCTGCTAATACAATATACCCCTGTGGGCTACAACTATTGGGTATAGAAAAAGTATAAATATTTTGTAGCCCATTCACCGGCTACGTTGTCAGCGAGACGGGACGAAAAACCCGTCTGGCAAGCAATAAGCGCCGCTGGTCCTACAACCTCCAAACGTCTCCGCCTCCGCTGTCGCCTCCTTTTGGCCAATGTGTCGCCGTCTTCGCCTGCTTCTGGCTGCAGTTTGGGCGTCGCTGCTATTTATAGCCCAGGCGGCGTGTCCACATTTTAATGGGCGTGTTTGGCGTTTTCCCCCTCGAGTTCATGTCAAGTCATTGACTCGCAGATCGCCTATGATCGGCGGCGCACTGCAGCCAAATTGGAGTCTAGGCAAACGTTGCGTTTGGCCAAAGCCGAATCTCTTCGAGCGTGATATATACGTTGCTCTGGCTGATTAGCAAACTAAGCTTGAAGCAGATCTTTCACAATTGGGTTTCATTCAGGGGAATGCCTCTGCTCATCTACCGGAATTTTAATTGTAGTAACGATGCGCGTATCACTTGGCATTTGTCGCCTACGTGTTCCAAGTTCATCACGTCACGCCTAGAAAAAGCAGTGCGTTTCGTAATTGAAATATAGTTAGGGTTCAGGGTTACTAAGCGCACAATTAAAGATTTCTTAATAATGCTTATCAGAAAATCGTTGCAATGATTGAACAATTTTTCTATATTCTTAAGTTATTTTCCTTCTTAATTATTTCCCTCATTTTAGTTATGCAAAATACGTAGTTAATATGTATCAAAGTTTTCGATATTTCATTTTAATAAATATCGATTTTAAATGGATAAAATTCTACTTACAATCCTAAAAGATCGATTACTTTATACTTTCGACCCGCATAGTATTTTCTTCTTTCTAGTTATGCAAAATATGTAATTAATAAGTATCAAGGTTCTCGATATTTCATTTTAATAAATATAGATTTTAAATCGATTAAATTCTACTTACATTCCTAAAACATGCAATACCTTATAGTTTCGACCCGCATAGTATCGACATTTTTCCATGATCTACACTTGGGGTTCTATAAATACCCCGACGCAAACTGTTGATAGCAAGCGATTTGCGTCTCTTTATTTAATTTTTAATATTTGACCACATTTTTGGTTGAAATACATTTCGGGCGGGTAAAGAAAACTGTTTAAATATTTAGCCTTAGAGATACGAATATCTGGAGCGATCAGAAGGCCACTCCACACTCTATAGGCGGTGATAGATTCGTCTGAAAAATAAAAGAAATGCCGCGAATAATTGAAGATAATTTGATTTAATTGATCAGACAGAACGTGGCTTTCGTTGGGCCATCAAAAGTTAATTGGAATTTGCTATTGTATAAGGCATTGGCACAGATACATGCAAAAGTATCCCACCGATACCAGTGCGAATGTCTCGAATAACAAACAAAGAACCCACTAAACAATGCGAGTGTATAAATTAATTGTTTTTTGCTCTCACTCGGCGAATTTTTCTAGCCAGAGGAGAGGAGAACATGAAAAGTATCTTTGTTAATGATTTATTTACGTGCCTAGGCATCTACGAAATTTTTGTTTTGTTTTCGATTCTCGCCAGAGCCCACAATAGCGCAAATATGACGTGTGCCAAAGCCAAATGATTGGCATCTATTTCGTGGTCATAAAAACATAAACAAATCATGCCCGTTGATGCCAGCTTCAGATTCGGATTTCAGACAATATTTAACCAAAAGAAAAGTGGGGGATAATCACATAAGGTTTGAAGTGCCTGACATTCATGGGGTTTTATACGACCGTAATCGGTCTAGTTCTTATCAAATGTTGCCACTTCGGTTGTCGTCCACTGATAAGCTTTCTTTTCTGACCTTTGCACGTAGCCAAAAACGTAACTAAATGTATTTAACTGGCGGTCATAATTAATCATCAATTGCTGGTTTGTTTATGGTTGATACGGGGGCTTGTAACCCAGACCCAATTTGTGTTCCTAACAGGCTAAGAACCCATAAGAAGCCAACGTAATTCAACCGGAAATTTAATTCTTATTTAGCTAAGAGAACTACTTGAACAAGTACCAAAATTTCAATATATATTCAGAGATAAGACCCTGGAAACACTTGAAATCCTTCAACCTCAGACTTTGACATTGTCTTACTGATTCACACAAATTTATTCAAATCTATTCGGAATCAACAATTAATCTAAGCACTTGTGTACATTAATATAGATGTATATTTACTCGCTGGCAAATGTTTTCGGGACGGAAAACCAAATGACAACATTTAATATGTATTAAAAACAAGAAAACACAAAAGAAATGCGTGGGTGTCTGTGTTTACTTTAGAACTTTTGTTTATAAATAAGTAAATGTGTGGGGAAATGTGTTATGAAACCAAGAATAAAATACAAAAAAATAAAATGTCTTGCAGGTGCAAAGACAAACATCTGGGAACAAAAAAAAAAAGAATATTTAAATGAAGAAAACAAAAGAAATATGTAGACTTCTATATTTACTTGTGCTTCAACGTCATAAGCTTAGGGTAGAGAGAGGCATAGACATAATATACTTAAATATTTAAAGTCTAAAGTGCTCCCTAAGGTGTTCCCCTACTTGAAGTTAACTTCAAGATAAACCAACTCTTTTAAATTAAACATGAATATTTAATCACTTGAGTGGTTCTTTTTTCTATTTTCAGATATTCCTGCTACTAGTCATCTTGCTGTACTTTAGCTCGTATGTCGTGGTCTCACGTTTTCGGCGGCGCGATCGTGATGATCTCTATTCGAATGACGAGGACGAGGTGCTGGTATACCGCATAAGGTAAGGCATCTATCCGGTGGTCAAAAGCAGAGTCAACAACCTGCCTGCTCCACTAATTGCCGACTCATTCGAGTTGCATTGGGTTTCGCATTCGCATTCGCATTCGTTCATGTCACTAATGAATTGTTTTTCCCCCCAACAGCTTTTGGCTCTGCACCTTTACCCTGGCTGTGGCCGAAGGTGCTGCCATGCTGCTGCCCGTGTCGATAGCCAGCAACGAGGTGCTGCTACTCTATCCCAACAGCTACTATGTGAAGTGGCTCAACAGCTCGCTCATACAGGGTGAGTGGTAAACTAGAGGCTCTTTAATACCTTGACTCATATTGATTGTCTAATTGCAGGCCTTTGGAACCATGTCTTTCTGTTCTCCAATCTCTCATTGTTCATCTTCCTGCCCTTCGTATATCTGTTCTCGGAATCTACGGGATTTGTGGGCCACAGGAAGGGCATCCTGCCGCGCGTCTACGAAACCTTTACAGTATTCATGCTGATGGCCGTTATTGTCCTAGTACTAACTGCCGTCCTAAGCGCAGTCTTTGGCATTGAAAAGTTTCAATTCTTTTGGTTTCTAAGTGAGTATACATCCGGCCAATGCCCCCGGGAACGGAAGAGATCACTCCCAATGTCAATTGAGATGCGCTTTTCCGTGCCCGTGACAAGCCCCTCCCAGGCCAGCCCATCCCCGAGTTATGGGATCGGTTCCAGTCACCGACCAAGTGCACAATGCATTGCTAATTTCCGTTTCTTCACGCTCCACAGATTTGGGCAGTGTTCACCTGCCTTTCCTTTATTCGTGTGTTTCTTTTCTGGGCGTGATGCTTATGCTGAGTGAGTATTACCAACTAATAATAGATTAAATTAATTCGAGAGATTTACTCTTCGGCTTCCATCTGCTTGATGTACTTGTCGATGTAGGCCAGCTGCTTGGGATTATGCTGGCGGGCCTTGGCCACGCTCTCCTCGAACTGCTCGGTGTCGTTCAAGCGCTTGTAGACAGTGGCCCGGTAGAGCCAGGCGCGCAGATTAGTCTCATGTAGCTTCTCCAGCACATGCTGGCAGTCCTGCAGAGCGCGTTTGTAGTTGCGAAGTCTTACATACAACAAGAAATAGGTTAACCTTTATATTAACTCTTAGTTAATCTTAATTTTGTTTAACAACATACTTGATATAGCACAAGGCGCGATTATTGTAGGTAATGGCACTGTCCTTGATCTTATCGATGGCCTTGCCATAGTGCAGAATGGCCTTCTCGTATTTCTGGTTGCGAAAGGCTTCGTTTCCCTGGCTGGAAAATGAGTTTTTTGTATATATATATTAACATAAAAAGGACTCCCATCTTACCTTCTTTGAAGCTCGGCATCGTATTCGTTCTTGGCCCGCGCCTCGGCACGCTCATTTGCATCCCGCTCCACCTGCTCCATGAAGGTCTTCTGGTCCATTGTCTGAGCCTGGTTCTCTTGGTCCTCCTGCATGCTCTTCCTATTGATCACCGTGCGATTCTCGCGCACCTTGACACGCACCTTGTCCACATCTATAGTGTCAAAGTTGATCTTATCCTTTACCTTCCCATCTGCAGCTGGCATATCATCAACGTGGCTTGCCCCATTATTTAATATATCATCGATCTTGGAGAGAGTGGCCTCAAAATCAGCAAAATCGTCAGCATTCTTGGCGTCCAAGTTGCAGTTGACCATAGTCGCCTTTAGTTTGGCAATGCTTTTATCGTCCTCCGCCATTAAAAGGGTTCTTGGTAAATTCAAAGTTTATATAAATGTTTTTTTGAGGTTTTGAAATGTTTCAACTGTTCAGAACAGACGGAGAGTTCTAGCGAGCAATTTAAGTAATGACACAAAAGCAAAGGCACAGCTTTCTCTATTACACTAAGGTTTAAAACATAAAATAAATAACAAGCCTTTTCCCAACTCAGTAACCATGGCAATCTGTTCTGTTTACTTGCAGTTTGCACCCCCTATGGCTTTGTGCGTCTGTTTGGCGTTGTTAACAATGTCCTGGTGCGACCCATGCTGCTGCGCGACGTCAACGAGGAGTTCAGCGCCTTCTACATGGAGGAGGCAAGTGTTAAGCGGAAGCTGGCTCACATTGAGTTGCAAAACGTGAGCATCTCGGACGCGGCCAATGGTGGTCGCTTGGTCAACGGGCTGGGACTCGGACTGACTCGCTCCTTCGCCCATCAGCCGCTGTTGCAGCAGTCGCTGGCCCATCTCTACCAGCGTAAACCAATGACCAGCGATACAGGCGAGCAGCAGCATCTGCTTAACGAAAGACTGAGAGAACTGGACTCTGAGCGCAAGGAGTTGGACAAGTTGCGCAAGTCGAGCACCTTCCAGCGCACCTTCGTCTATCCGCTGGCTATGCTGCTGTTGCTGTTCTGTACGGGCGTCACCATCCTTCTCGTGGTTCAGAATACGCTGGAGCTACTAATAGGCATTAAAGCGCTGCCACTGAGCACGAGGGTGAGTTTTCTTTGTTAATATAAACTAAAGTATGCGAAAATACTCGGTACTTTTTGCATTCCTCCTATGCTTACTTAATTCCTCATTTAATTTTAGCAATTCACGCTGGGCATCTCATCGCTCTCAAAGCTAGGACCCTTTGGCGCCGGCCTCGAGGTGTGTCTCATCTTCTACCTGGGCGCCACCTCGGTGGTGGGCTTCTACAGCATGCCATTTATGCGAAACGTTCGCCCAAAGCGGCGCCAAACATCGCTGCCGCAGCTGATGCTTAACTGTGGCTTCATGCTGGTTCTGTCCTCGGCGCTGCCACTGCTCAGCAGGATTATAGGTAAGCCGTAGTCTTTGTTTATTGCAAGACAAGTAATGATTTGATTTAATCTTCCCTTTAAAGGCATCACCAACTTTGACCTGCTGGGTGATTTCGGCGCCATCGAGTGGCTGGGCAACTTCCAGATTGTGCTGCTGTACAACCTCGTCTTTGGCACCACCACGGCCCTGTGTTTGGCCAACAAGTTCACGGCCACGGTGCGCCGAGAGCTGCGAGCGCGGTTAGTGGAGAACTA
Source organism: Drosophila orosa (assembly GCA_018904745.1). Taxonomy (NCBI): domain Eukaryota; kingdom Metazoa; phylum Arthropoda; class Insecta; order Diptera; family Drosophilidae; genus Drosophila; species Drosophila orosa. Next base: position 11,947 of record JAEIIH010032924.1, read on the forward strand.
TGTGCTCTTTACTAACTACATGAGCTTCATCAACTGATATTGGCGCAAGCGACACGACAATGCGTCTCCGTACGCCCGTCATCTGATGAGACGCCTTGTCGAGTCGCCGCTGAAGAGCCTAATTAGTTTCTACGCTAATTATAGTAATCTTAGTCGTAAGCGCAGTCGCAATACCACCGCTAGTCGCAAGGCAAACGAAATGAACTGTTGAGTTGTAGTAGGCAGGCGAGTAAGGAAAGACGGGCAGCTGTAACTATATAATATACCTTTACATATGTTATATGATCACGTGTAGTTGTGCAGAACTGATACTGATATTTGATATTTAAACTGTGTGTTCCTTGCTGTTGTGCTTAAACGTTGTACTCTACCCCCAGGATATGCACTCACAGATCAATCTCGCGAATATCTAAAACGTAAATTGGGAATTTAATAATGCAACATGTAGGAGCCACAGTACAAGCGATCGCCGTGTAGATGTAGGACATATTATCGTGTATTTCGAATCATCTTGTCGGTCACAGAGTCAAGTGTTATATATATTCCATTTCGTACATGTGTCTTTCGCTATTTATATATGCATTCGTGTGTCTACGAGCTATTTTATTTATTTAAGATTCTAACAATGTTCCTTAAGCAGCGCTCCCTCGACTGAGGCGGCGCCATCATTTCATTTTACCGCATACCCGGCTCTGTAACCAATATTCACCCAATCACACACTTACAAGCGTCTAAAACGTATGTGATAAATGTAATAATAATAAACAAACCATTTTACTAATTTAATCGGCATGTCATGGCTTTTTTAATTGCGCTTTTTGAATTGGAGAGTTGTGTTTTAAAGAGGGTTTTCTTTCCACATTTATTTCAGGCTCACTTCGCTGTTCCTATTGGCTTGATTGCCTTCCATGAGATGATGTGCTATCAAGAGGGACTTTGGGAGTTTCCTATGAAATTGCTGTGATTTAATTTAATAAAAACTATTGATAATTGTAAAAAACACGGATTTATGGAATATTTTTTTTATTTCTATTAAAATTAGGAAAGATTTAGCTGACAAAACGACTCTTCCGCCTGCCACTCGACCTCGACGGATTGGCTCATGAGGTAGGCGTCAATAGTATCCTCCTCCTCGTCGGCGATCTTTCCGTCCTGCTCCAGGGCTTCGCTTGCAATCGCCATCTGGGCCACCTTCTTCAGCATGGGTTCGTACGCCTTTAGTCGGATTGCGCGAATCTCCCGGCGTTTCTCCGTTGTTGGTCTGCAGCTGCCTCAACTCGGCCACCAGTTGCTGATAGGCCTTCTCGGCCTCCACCACCGCCGCCTCCACTTGCTGGGACGTCGTGGCCTTCTGTGGGAGCTCATCCAGGTCTTTTCGGAGATAAATGAACATTTGCTTTACCAAATACTTTTTTTGACATTTTTTTACGCCTAGGTGATGCCGGCTGCCGGCCTGGCCTGGCAGGTGTACTCCGCTTCGCTATCCGCATCCTGTGGAGGCTTAAGGTTCCTCGTACTCCGTACTAAGGTTCCTCCATCCGGCGCGTCATCATTTTATGTATATATTGTCGTTTATATTGCTAAAAACTATACATTTTCAATAAATTATATCCAGGATTTTACAAAAACGACAATTTAACAATAGAGATGGCAAAGAGAAAATAGTTGTTTCACTGGATATCGATAGTTTGCAGCGCCAATTTAAATCGATATATCGCCATTTTCTAAAACATCGATACTACCGCTTGTGAAATCAAATTGTTATCCATCTCTAGTTTTTGTGTGGTGGCGTCTAATTGTCAACTTTTTACGTTTTTAATTGGCTTAAACAAATCAATTGCACGATGTTGAGCCGGAAGCGCCGGGCGAGCAGCATATCCAGCCGGCAGGACGAGGATCCGCTGCAGCTGGACGACTCGACGCCGGAACAGTCGCCGGTGCAGCAGACGACGACACAATCGGCGCGAAAAAAGCGCCGCTTGGATCCCACGGAGCTGTGCCAGCAGCTATACGACTCGATCCGGAACATCAAGAAGGAGGACGGCTCCATGCTGTGCGACACGTTCATCCGGGCGCCTAAGCGGCGCCAGGAGCCCTCCTACTACGACGTGGTGGTCAATCCCATTGACCTGCTCAAGGTGCAGCAGAAGCTAAAGACGGACTCGTACGACGACTTGGACGACCTGATGGCCGACCTGGAGCTGCTCATTGGCAACGCCAAGGCCTTCTACAAGCCGGACAGCTGCGAGCACCAGGACGCCGTCTCGCTGTGGCAGCACATTCAGACGCAGCGGCAGCGCATTCTGGAGGCCAATGGCCTGGCGGAGGAGGAGCCGCGCGCCAGACGCATGTCGCGGCAGGTGCGACGAATGACCTGCAGCACGGAACCTGGCGGCGACACGTCGGCGGCGGCGGCGGGGGATGACGAGTACAACCAGTACGAGGAGCTCTTTGCCACCATTATGACCGCCACCGATCCTGTGAATGACCGGGCCATGCACCGCATGTTCCAGCTGCTGCCCTCGAAGAAGATTTACCCCGACTACTACGACGTGATCGAGCATCCCATCGACCTGCGCCTGATCGCGACCAAGATCCAGATGAACGCCTACTCGTCGCTGACGGAGATGGAGCGGGATCTGCTGCAGATGACCAAGAATGCGTGCCTGTTCAATGAGCCGGGGTCGCAGATCTACAAGGACGCCAAGGCCCTGAAACGCATCTTTACGCAAAGGCGTATCGAGATGGAGACGGGCAAGGGCAAGCTGGCCAAGCGGGTCAAGAGCCTGTCCAGTGCGGCCATAGCGGGTAGGGATTCCTAATGAAATTCTCCCTTTAAAGGTTAAAACTATTCTTTCTTTCCCTACTAACGCAGCACTAAAAGAAGAGGTGGACAGCACGGACGACGAGGAGACGAGCAAGAAGGGCGAGGGACCTATGTGGGCGCTCTTCGATCATTTGTACAACGCACCGGGCACGTCGGAGCACCCGGGAGTCACTGGCCCGCCGCTGGGCAACTCCCTTTGGAAGCTGCCGGTGCGGCGCTTTCATCCCGAGTACTTTGAGCTGATCAAGCGACCCATTTCGATGAGCCAGATCCACACCAAGCTGAAGAAGGGCGACTATGCGAACATCAGTGATCTCACCGCCGACCTGTATCTCATGCTGGACAACGCCAAGAAGGCGTTCCCCTCCAGCCACCGCACCCACAAGGACGCCCTCAAGATGCTACGGCTGATGAATGCCAAACTGGTGGAGGAATCGCTGGAGGAGACCAGCGACATGGAGGAGGATGAGGCGGACGATGTGGACTCTGAGGTATTTGCGGCCACCGCGCAGCCGGAGCGTCGCAAGCCGGGCAGACCGCGCGTCAACTCGAACTCCAACTCGAATGCCTCGCACACGCCGAACAACTCGAATTCCCCCAAATCCAATCGCATTGCCATCAATGCGGCCATCAAGAAGAAGATCCTCAGCATACAGAAATACCTGGTGGACTACTCGGTGGGCAATCGCAGGCCCATCGAGATGTTCATGGAGAAGCCGCCGCGCAAGGTGTACCCCGATTACTACGACATCATCCAGAATCCCATCGATATGAACACCATCGAGCACAACATCCGCACCGATCGCTATGCCAACGTTGAGGACGTGGTGTCCGACTACCGGCTGATGTTCTCCAACTGCCGGCAGTACAACGAGGAGGGTTCGAACATCTACGAGGATGCCAACAGCCTGGAGCGGGCGCTGAACGAGAAGCTGAAGGAGTTCCCCGGCCTGGTGGAGGTGAAGAAGCCCCTGCAAAAGTACAGCAAGGTGGGGAGGAAGCCAAAGATCGCCCTGATCTCGGATCGCCTGTGGCAGTTCTACGAAACGGTGCGCGAGTACCAGGAGCCCAAGGGCAAGCGGCAGCTGTCGCTCATCTTCACGAAGCTGCCGTCGAAGAACGAGTATCCGGACTACTACGACATCATCAAGGAGCCCATCGACATGGAGCGCATTGCCCAGAAGCTGAAGCAGGGCGCCTACGAGAGCCTCGACGACCTGGCGGCGGACTTCCTGCTGATGCTGGAGAATGCCTGCAAGTACAACGAGCCCGATTCGCAGATCTACAAGGATGCACTGGTGCTGCAGCAGTTGACGCTGCAGCTGAAGCAGCAGCTCCGCACGGAGCGTGACTCGCTGCCCGATGTGCCTCTGGCCGTGCAGGAGCTCTTCCTCACGCTCTTCACCACTCTGTACAATCACCAGGACGAGGAGGGACGCTGCTACTCCGATTCCCTGGCCGAGCTGCCCGAGTACGATGAGCTGGGCGAGGGGCAGAAGGTGCGTGGCATATCGCTGGATCTGATCAAGCGCAGGCTGGACAAGGGCGCCTACAAGCGGCTGGACATCTATCAGGAGGATATTTTCGCCTGCTTGGAGCGGGCACGAAAGCTGTCGCGCACAGATTCCGACATATTTCAGGACTCCATTGAGCTGCAAACATACTTTATTCGGAAGAGGGACGAGATTTGCAAGGACACCCTCAGCTCGTCGGCCTTGAGCTTCACGCTCGAACGCCTCCTGGCCGACGTGGAGGTGAGTCGCCAGCAAAAGGCCCAGCAGGAGGAACAGGAGCAGGAGCAGGACAAGGAGAAGGACGAGTTTAACGGCTCCAAGGGCGAAAGCATGACAATCAACCAGCAGGTTTACTCCCCCGGCGACTACGTTTACGTGCAGATGCCGGAGAACAAGATCCCCTCCATAGCCAGCATCGAGCGGCTCTGGACATCGCCCAGCAACGAGAAGCTGATGCAGGCCTCGATCTTCGTGCGGCCCCACGAGACCTACCACGTGACCACGCGCAAGTTCCTCGAGAAGGAGGTGTTCAAGAGCAGCATCTCGCAGACCATCTCCATGGACAAGGTGCTGGGCATGTGCTACGTGATGAACATCAGGGACTACATCAAGATGCGACCCGAGAAGCTGCCCGAGAAGGATGTGTTCGTCTGCGAGTCGCGCTACAACATCCAGGCGCGCTGCTTCAAGAAGCTCAAGGGCTGGCCGCCGATGCGCGAGGGCAGCTCCGTGAAGTTTGTACCGCGCGAGCAGCCGCTGGAGCTGAAGCGTGTCATGTCCGTGTTCAAGGAGCGCATCGAGAAGCACAAGGGCGAGCTGGAGGAGCTCAAGCTGCAGGAGGCGCTGGTGGAGAAGGAGAAGCCGAATGTTTCCTGTGACCCGCCGCCGAATGCTGAGGACACCAGCGTCTACTATCAGCAGTACAACACCGTCTGCAGCGGAGCCATCAAGACGGGCGACTTTGTGTACGTGGCCACGCAAACCGGCAAGCAGTCGGTGGCTCAGGTGCAGCAGATTTGGGAGCAGAACGGCAAGTCCTACTTCAAGGGACCGTGGCTGCTGCCGCCCAGCGAGACGACGCCCGGCCTGGGCAAGCAGTTCTTCCGCCAGGAGCTGCTCCTCAGCACCGTTGAGGAAGTGAGCCCAGTGGTGGGCATCGTTGGGCGCTGTGCCGTCCTCGAGTATGCCGAATTTATTAGCTCCCGGCCCACGGAGATATCCGAGAGCGATGTCTACATCTGCGAGTCCGTCTACGATGAGCTGAAGAAGGCTCTTCGCAAGCTGGTTGCCGGCAACATGCGCAAGTTCCAGCACAGTCCAGCCGTCACCGAGGACGAGATCTTCTACTTCAAGACCCCCATCAAGCCGGCCAAGGACGTGAAGAACGAGATCAATGAGCTGGGCATGCTGGAGGACTCAATGGACGGGGACACGCCCTCGCTGAGCTCGGATATTGCGGCCATGTCCTCGCCGGCTCCCTCGGTGAACTCAACGCCGCTAACCTCCAAGATAAAGGCTGCCAAGTCGGCCAAAAAATGCCTCACCGGCTACATTCTCTACTCGAGCGAAGTCCGAAAAAGTAATTCCTTTTAGTCTGCACAACCCAAGGTCATATCTACATTGAAATTTCTTATTTTCAGGCATTTGCCAGAGCAACCCGGACGCCACCTTTGGCGACATATCACGGATGGTGGGCACCGAATGGAAGAATCTCCCCTCCAGCGCCAAGCAGAGCTGGGAGGATCGCGCCAGCAGGCAGAACGAGGAGACGGCGGCCATGCGCCGGGAGCTGGACGATGCCCAGAACAGCGCCAGTCCCTCGCCCCAGGTGTCGCAGGATGGCCAGGGCCTGATCTTCGAGTGTCAGTGGGACAAGTGCGACTATCAGTTCGAGGAATTGGGCGACTGCACCGAGCACTGCATGTCCGATGCCAGCGGGCACATACAGCGGCATCCGCAGGCGGGCGTGGAGATGGAGTACGTGTGCCTGTGGCGTAACTGTCCGCGCATCAAGAAGTCCACGCAGGCCTTCCCCAATGTCCTGCGGCTGGTCAAGCATGTGCGCGAGGTTCATCTGAGCAAGTGCGGCAAACCAATGTCCGCGGGCGAGCGCAGCAAGAACTTTGTGTCGCGGCGGCACAAGAATGCCAACACAGTGCCCATTCCGTCTAGCAACTCGCAATCACCGCGTGGGCCCAACAACCACGACGCATCCATGCATCTCCAGCACCACCAGCAGCAGCATCAGCAGCAGCAACACCACCATCAGCAGCAGCAGCACCTGCTCCAGCATCCACAGCAACAGACAATCGTCCTGGGACCGCCTCCAGAGCCCCTGTTCGTCACCGTGCCACCGCGCACCACTCGCGTCATCCACTCGGAGGCGTACATCAAGTACATCGAGAGCCTGCAGACCGGCAGTCACCTCAACGTGGCCACCTGCCAGAACAACTGGCGCCGGGCCATGACCCATGTCACGCCGGCGCAGGTGGTGGCCAAGGCGCCGCTGCCAGAGCACTGGCTGGGACCCAATCTGCGCGACCAGGAGAATGTGGTGCAGGCCCTGTGCCACCTGCGCAACTTCATGCTCGACGATGTGCTGCAAATACGCCGCAGCTGCAACTAGCCAATCGCAATCTTCTTATAAGCCCAAAGCGTTCCGAGTTCGATGTTCAAATATAAACAGAAACCACTAATAATAGAGCGAGTATTGTGTTTATGGGGTGAAAAATATGGAAACCTTATGTAGTTACGAATGTTTGCTATATGATATTGTGTAAGATATTTGTTGTTACATCATAGGGCTTGTTCTAACGACCTACTTAACTAGACTTACCTGTAGTTTAATCTGTAATAGTGCCTACTTATATCTTCCGATCATTTCTCACCCTTGAATATTGCGCATCCGCCCCTGTGTTCCCATATGTTGTTTGTTATCACGCTCGCGGTGACGTCATGGCAACGCTAGGTCGGCTTCGGATTCGGAATTATTTTTCGTGGGTTTTGTTTTGCTCCGCAGCTACGACAACAAACCGGTTCCCCCTATAGAGTCGTCGTCGTCACCCAGTTATTTTGTAGTGCTTATCTAATTGGGCCTGCTCAGTGGTGCTCAGTGCCGCTCAGTGACGCTCTTTTCGGGTTCCCTCTAGCGAAGGCGACACCCGCCTGCCATCGAGTCAGCGAATCCGACTAACAAAATTCAGTCGTAGTCTGGCGCTCGCACACAGCGGACGCTATTTATCAGTCAAAGGAAGATACCCAAGTATTATATCAACCAAAGGAACCAGCATGTCGGAGGGCGAGTCCAAGTTCGGTTTCAAGGATATGGAGAAGGCGCTGGAGACGCTGAAGCTGCTGGAGAGCCATGACATGCAATATCGCAAGCTCACGGTGCGCGGCCTGCTTGGCAGGGCCAAGCGGGTGCTCTCCAGTAAGGATTCTGACCCTGATTTCTTAACTAGCATCCTAAGCATAGTCTCTTTGTAGTGACCAAGGCGGAGGAGAAGTTGAAGAACATCAACGAGGCCATTGGTGTCTTCGAGAAATGGCTGGAGGAGAATGGCGGCGGAGCTTCCAGTAAGAATGCCAAGACCGACATCGAGGACAAGGTGGAGACGGTGCCCGGTTTGGGCTTCAAAGACAAGGCGGCTGCGGAGGCGACGCTGAGGTAAGCGAGACCAGGTCATCCTAGCGGGGAATGCTAATGGGCCGGAGGGAGACCTTCAGACCAGGCGGACAGCGACGACGTCAAATGATGTCATGGCACAGTTTTAGAGTGTCGAACTCGGAAGTCTCATTAGTTGATAGAGCGAGCGCCGTGCTCTCCGAACGTTGTGTGTGAACGAGTGTGTATATGGATGAATACTAGGGTGGATCGACTTAAAATAATGCCTAAAACTTGATCATTTTTTAGGGCACTACGTCATCTATAGACTTTACTTATAAAGAGATACTAAATAACTGAAAAGATCTTGTTGAACATTAAACACGTCTTAATATATCTGAACTTTCGGTAAAGTACGAATTCTAATTATACAAAATCAGCGTATAAATCTAAAAGTAGACATCAGAAAATAGTTTGATATATATAAATCTAGAGATCTCTATATTCTCATTCAAATAGTTCCCAAAAATAATACTAAAATCACCATTATTCATTAGGATTATTCATCACTCCACCGGTCCACCTTAATAACAAGTACATATATCATTCGCACATTCCTTAGCCGGCCTGTATCCAAAATATTTATATAAATATATGCATCTCTTCGCATTGCAGCATCTTGGCAGAGCGCGATCCGGACTACCAGAGGCTGGCCATCAAGGGGCTGATTGGCAGCTCTAAGCGAGTCCTGTCCGGCACCAAGAATGAGGACAAGATCAATGCCATCAAGGAGGCCGTGCAGTTGCTCGAGGATTTCCTCGAGAAGTTTGAGGCTGAGAACCGCATCAAAGACAATCGCGCCTACTTGCCCGTCACGGTCATAACCAAGCTGCCAGAGCCCAAGGACGACTCTCTGGCAAGTGAGTTCCTTGAGGCCTACGGCGGCTCAAAGGCCAAGGGCAACTACAAGCACCTGCGCACCATGTTCCCCAAGGAGGACGAGAGCACCAGCTGGGACATTGTCCGCAATCGTCAGCTGGCCAAGCTGCTGGAGCAGATCAAGAGCGAGGAGGCCAAGCTCTTCGATGCGGAGACCGGAGCCCCCACCGATCTGCACCTGCAGCTCATCCACTGGGCCTACAGCCCGCAGCCGGACAAGCTGAAGCAGTACATCGAGAAGCTGGCCAAGAAGACGCCCGAGAAGCGGAAGCAGGAGAGCAGCAGCAGTGCCAATGACTCCAGCAGCACCAGCCAGGACTCCGACGAGGATGACAAGCCCAAGAAGAAAAAGAAGAAGGAGGAGTGAAACACAAACAGCTGCCAGTTTAACGAACAGAAACGTTTCATAGGCCCCTGTTCTCGTTTCCGAAACCAATCCAATCTCAAATCAAATTGCATGGGTTTCGAAAACGGAATCGTGGCTTAATAGTTTATTTAAGTAACTCAACCTCAACGCAGACTACGATTAGTGGGGGGAGACACCCTGTTCTTGTCCTCCCCTATCAGAGATGGCCATTGAAATCACTATGGAGTTGAAGTCACCTAAAATGACATCTAAAAGTTTGCCTAAAAGTGTCACAAAAACAATGATTGCCTTACTTTTAGACATCATTTTGATTGATTTCAAATCCCATAGCGGTTTCGCGGGCAACCCCTGTATAAGTAGTATATATACACAGATCTATGTATGTTATGTAGGCGTGCTATATATATGTAATATCTTACAGTACCATACGTGTAGGTATATATTCCGCTTTGATGAGCCCGGCAACGGCTGCGGCCTTCGGAATCAATAAATATGTTGGCTGGTGTCAGCTACTCCTCACGCAGCAGCAGCTCATCGTGGCGAAACCTTCGTTCCAAATTCAAACATACACACGCAACTAGATTACACAATGTACAGGGGACCCGGCCACGCCCACTCGGCCGCATTCCCACGCTCCGCCCACATATATGAATACCCGTACACACATATGACAACTGCGGCTAATATTTATGCAAGCCGGCGGTATCATAATAATCCGCCTTGGCCAAGCGCGGCGAATGCGTCTGCGAGTCGCCGGAAGTCGGCGGCGTTTTGGCCAGCGACAGTGTTAACTGCTGGTGCTGATGCTGGTCACCCTTGCCGCTGGTGGATCCGGTGGTCAGGTGGCCGTAGGCCATGTTGAACAGGGCATCCGGATCGCAGACGAAGCGGTAGACATACCGCTCACCGTTCACCTTCTGCATGATGCCCTTCTCGTAGTAGTAGCGGAGACTGCGGGACAGCTTGTCGTAGTTCATGGCCGGCCGGTTCTTCTGGAGACCCCAACGCCGGGCCACCTCCTCCGGCTCAATAAGCTTGAATTCCATGCCACGCCCAGTCCAGGCAATGCAGCTGGCACTAATGAAGGGATTTTAGTTAAAAGTTAGAGGGGGATAAAGTATGCCTACGTCTGAGAACTCACCTGGTTGTGGGCTCGTCCAGCAGGGCCACCAGAAACTGCCATAGCTGGAGAGACCCCCGCCGCTGGCTGATCGTCTGGCCATTGCTGCTGGTGGAGATGCCGTTGCTGGCATAGAACTGATCCAGGCGCAGCTCCGCATCGCTGGAAGTGGTGGAGTCCACGACATTGGGCCTTAGTGCCGTGGGATAGGTGGACGAGATGGTGGCGTTGTAGGGACCGCTTTCGTACTTTAAATCCGGATCGCTCACCGTCGCCGCCACGGAGCTGGGCGATAGCTCCCGGTAGACGGACTGCGTCTGCGTCTGTTGCTGGTGGGCGTAATGGGAGGGCGTGGCGTATACCGCCGAGCTGGATATGACCGCCGTGTGGCTGAACTTAAAGGCGGAGGCGGCATGTAATGGTGTCAGGTGGGTCAGGTGTGCTGCCTGCTGCTCGGCTGCCTGCTGGTGGTGGTGTCCTGGATGATGGTGGTGATGATGCGGATGCAGTGCAGCGGCGTGCTGCAGTTGTTGCTGTTGCAACTGCTGCTGTTGCTGCTGGTGATGGTGGTGTTGCTGTTGTTGCTGCTGCTGCTGTTGCTGCTGTTGTTGCTGCTGCTGCTGTTGTTGCTGTTGCTGCTGCTGGGCTGCCGTCGTGGTGGAGTCCGCATGCTCGATCTTCGTGTGGTGCGGAAAGTGCTGGCCGGAGGAGACATCGCTGCAGTAGGCTGCTGCGGCTGCAGCAGCAGCAGCGGCGGCGGCAGCAGCGGCTGCTGCGGTGGCCGTATCTGCAAGAAGGGAGAAGACGGAAAAGGAGTCAGCCAGGAGCTAAGGGAAAGCCGCTTTTATGCACGTTTGAGCAATGTCTCGTCATCGAGGGAATGGGCGCTAATTACATGGGTATTCTGGTTACCCTTTCCCAGAGAGAGAGAGGGTTGGGGCTTTGTCTAGTTAATGAATTATTTAATTGTTCCCTTAAAAAATGGAATTATACACTAATTTATGGGAAACCTGATATGGATACAGGGCGGAATGCACAAGAGTTTGTTGCAGCACTCTTGGTGGTGCGGGTGAGATTAATACAAGGATACAAATTAATTGTCTAATAACATCCCTGTTGACTATCAATTTTTACTCAAATAACTCAAAACTAGTCCTGAAAAACCTATTAAATATTATTTGTATATTTTCAACAGAAATTAAAGCCTAAAGTTGTATTATATGACACATAAAATAACCTTTTAAAGTTCTGAATATCCTAGAAAGTATCAGTATTTGTTTAGTTTTAATTTCTCCTTATATGTCCTATCCTATATGCTTTGTTTAAGGGTATTTCTAGCTTCGTTCATGTCCTTAGACCTTTTATTTTTACATTGTTTTGCTTTGTTTGTGCTGTTCTTGCTTTGCTAAATGGCCAAGGTATTTAGCAGCAATTAATTATTGAAGCAACCCGCCGCTCGCCCACTCCTGGCTCTCCTGGCTCTCCTGCCACTCCATCCACTCTGGCTGCAAAATGCTCAATATGCTGCAATTTAACGGCACCATCCCCTTGGCACCACCAGCCCTGGAGTTGGCCCTTTTCATTAGGCTGTTCCTCATCCTCATCCTCCTGCTCCTCTGAAGCCCTCATCGCGACTCGACGCTGGGCGCATTAAAAATTCAGGAGATACCTTTGCATAATCCATGAGCAAGTGTCGACAAGTAAAAACATCATTCCCGATAACAACAATGATGGAAAAGCAAAGACCTGTTGGCCCTGCCCACTGGGAGTGGGTGTGGGTGTGGGTGTGGGTGTGGGGTGTGTGGGAGTGCATCATCCTCGGCAGGAAGGGATGGATGGGGGTGGACTGGCTTGAATTGGGTGGTGGCTGGGTATAGCTAACACACAGGCCACTCAGCCCCGGCGCTATCTCGTGATTGAGCTGCTTGTTCGACGAACGGGATTCCGGATTTCTCCCACCGGAGGCCGGCAGCTCACAGAGCCCGCGGATCTGGGCCGCCAAATTGAATTCCACGCTCGTGCCGCCAATTGGATTAGCGGTTACTAACACCGGCGATATTGTTATTGTAAATTATGCGCGCACTTTCTTGCATTTTATTTGAAAAAATATTGCCAAGCCAAATGGGCCAAGGAGAGAAGTTTCAATCTAAATTGAGTTACTGCCTGATAGCGCGGGACATAATTTGAATAAATGATGAACATGGGGCCGGCTTTAATAATTTACTTTTCATTTTTCTTAAGAAATCTAAGGACTCACCTTCGTCGCTCTTTTTCAGAATGCCCGCGGGTGGCGATGATGGGAATCTGGTTGGAGCATAAATCACAAAATATTGAAACCACATAACGTAAATCACAGGGGGAGTGGGAGCAGCCAGGCTAGGCTGATTGACTTAAAGTTGACTTGTCTTGTCAGCATCCAGGACGCAATCCTCCAGCTCCTAGCTCCCTGCTCCCGGAGTATCCTTACCTGTAGCAGTACGGGTGTGGATGCGAGTGCGGGTGCGTCACAGCGGGTATGTCGAAGAAAGTGGATGTTCTCTCGTGGCGCACGCCTTTGACATTCACTGGCGAGATGGAAAAGCAGAGAAAAAGTCCAGGTTACTTCTTTTAGTTCCCTTCCTCACACGACCCCACTCTCCCTCACTCTCTCTCTCTCTTGACTTTTGTTAGATAATATTTTATATTAAACGTTCGCACCAGGACGCCGCCTTTGAAAGCACAAATCGAGCTTGTCACATGCACTTGACTTGGCCATAATCGAATGCTGCCACAGGATAACGTTCAAGACTAGATAACAAATGTCCGGGGACTAAGGATTAAAGAGTGCTTAAATAAATAAAGATTAAATATATAAATAACTAAAACTGAGATTAAAGAAACAAGTCATTAACATAAAGTTAGTTTACAGAAAGGAAGGAAATCAGGAAACTACGGGAAAACCCCTTTATAATTATGATATATGATCTTGAAATCCCCTTTTCTCAATTTTTAAACAATGTTTATTAAATTAACTAAGCTGTTCCGATTAAAAGATTCTTGTTTTACAAACTACTTTTATTTATTCTCCTTGGGCCTCTCGACACGCGCCAACTTCAGTCATGTTTTCTTAATAAAACTCTTAAAAAAACAAGCTCCAAGCTAAAACAAAGCCTCCAGGCTGCAAGGGGCAAGCTTTCCAGGACCAACACGAAACCCAAACCAAGTCCTGGCTTGATGATACCCAAAACCCACCCACTTCTCTGAACTCATAATGGAAAATTAATAAACAAGCAAACGTGTAAATAGCGAAAGCAAACAGAAAGTAGATACAGCGGGAGGAGTAAAGGAGAAGGACATGGAAGTGGAGGCTGCATCCGGACACGACGACGACGACAACGATGACAGTGGATGTGGACGAGGACGCTTACCATTGTACCTTGCGTTCAAGTAACCCTCGGTGGATGTGTCCAGGCCGAACTTCCCGATTGACGGAGCGGGAGTGGGCGTGGCGTACATGACCAGCTCGTCGGCCAACTGCTGGTGATGATGGTGGTGGTGGTGATGATGATGATGGGCATACCAGGATGATTCCCTAGTGAGATCTACATGTGGAAGAATGACCAAATTAGAAGAAGGCGGCTTGGGGAATTTAACGAAAATGATTATGATTAATAAATATCACAAGAATACAGACCATTGCAGAGTGAGGCACTTGCTCCGCTCGAGCTGGAGGATCCGGAAGAGGCATTCATCAGCGCCGCCGTCGCAATGGGAGCCGGAGGCGTGGTGTTTCCGCTCAGCGTCAAGCAGCATGGAGGCGGCGGCGCCACCGCCACTGGCACCGGCGATGTCTTCTGGCCAATGCAAATGGCCTCCATGAGACCATGCCCGGCTGCATCCAGATCGCTGGCATGGCATGGCTTCTTGCGATCCGTCTCCAGGTTGGCGCAGGAAGAGGAAATGGCCTTGGCCACCGCCGGCAGAGTGGAACTGACACAGGAAACCACCGAGTCGGTGGTTATCGTCGATGTGTTGGGCGCCCCATGGTACAGTCCCAGGTGGGCGTGGTGGTGGGGATGATGATGATGCGAATGCGGATGCGGATGAGAGTGGGAGTGATCCAGGTGCGTGAGCGTCTGCTGCAGCTGCTCCAAGTGCGTCTTGGCCTCGCTGTAGTCGCTCTGCGGAATAAGGAAATGAGACGAGACACGGCAGGAAATTGTCATGAGTCTGGGTCTGTTAACTGGGGGTTTCTTGACGTCTCTCTTGGCCAAATTAGTCTGCGATTTGTTTTTGGAATCCGCAAAATATGTTTTAAGGGATTTCCCTTCCCGGATCGGCGAGGGCTTAAAGCAGGCCGCACTTTAAGGCCACCTGCTGGGCTGCCACCCGCGGCTAACAGGTTGCGGAGACAATGGAACGGACCGAGACTGGCCACGGAGCTATGTGGCTTCACATTCACATAGTCAAGTGGTGGGTGCAAGGCGTGCCAATTAGCTTAACAGCTTCTGCTGCGGCTTCTTTTCCCGGGTGTCAATTGGCCGCGTTCTGTTGTTCTTGGCCATTAAGTAATGAGCCATTGTCAGCGGCAGCTACGACTCCAACTCAAACTGGAACTAGAACTGGAACTGGACCCTCACGTGTGGATATAATATGGGGTTATATGTGGTATCTGCCGACGACTCCAACTGCGGTTTATTGACACTTGTACACTTAATGAGCGGGGCGCTCAGGTTAACCTTTGTTTATGGCCACCGCACTCTCACTCTCTCCGGGCCACCAACTCTGCTGAGTAGCTTCTTCTGCCGGCAGGGATTTCACTTTTCTTTTTGATGGGGGAAATTCGGTTATTATATGGGCCTGCTTTGTAAAGTCTTTTCTTGGCTTTCTCAAAGAATCATTACGTTTATTTATACATACTTAAAGAGGCTTAGTACTTGGCCTTGGATTATGACACTAAATTGATTGTATAGATTTGCAGGGTTTGTCAGAAGTTTGTAACGCACTGAAGGAGACATTTCCGATCATTAAAAATCGTATATATTCTTGATCAGCATCCACAGCGTTTACACATCCAAAATGATATTACAGTAACATGAATAATTGTCTATTTCTGGGATCCAATGAGACTTTCAATAAATAAAGGTAAAAATGTAAAGTCATAACCCCATTAAATAAATAAAGGGACTATAGACCCCCTGCATATTGGCAACTATAACTACTAACAGATTAAATACGACAAATACCATTATTCCATTCCATTATAAATACCATAATTTGTAATCTAAAGAAACTGAACCTGGGTCGGAATATAGGTCAATTTCTAACGCCTCCCCTGTTAAATTGCTAAAAGTAAACTAACAGCAATCCATACGACTAAAAACAATGCCAGAGTTTATCTTCAAACTTCCTCTTAAGACAGATTTACAGCGTCGACAGGTGACAGGTTGTTTGTTTAGTTTCTGAATCTACTTTTTAAGGTCTCCATCTCCGTCGCCATCTCCCTCTGCAGCCCCAAGTGCATCCCAGGCACTGCTCCCATTCCGAGACCCTCGCTTGACATTTGAGGAAACTGGAGCACCGAACGATGCAGTGCGATGTGCACTGTCGCATCCGAGAACCATTTGTACGATAGTTACCCTTAATTACAGGCCCGTAATCGCTGCCGGTTCGGTTCGGCTCTATCGGCGCAGCGGAGGCATCGCTGGCTCCAATCTGCTTGGGTTCCACTTCCAGTTCCATCGGGTAAAAACGCAGAAAGCGGCACCGTCCCTTTCTACCGTCTTTTGGGCAGAAGAAATGCTTTCTCCCCTCCGAAATCGACTTGAGTGGGTGGTTATGTAAATCTCCTCCTATATGGTACATTCAACTTCATGGACACATGTACATATTTATTATATTACTTTACAATCCATGGCGGACTCCTCTTCCGCTCTTTTTGCGACCACAAATTTTGCCCAAAATTGCAAAATATGTCGCCGGATTGCGTTTGCTAAGTGCAAGCAAACAATTTGTCAAATCAAATTACCGCAATTATTTAGTGTAACTGTCATGTGCGAGCAGCTGAAAAAAAGACAGCGGCAGACCGCCAGTAGAGGCAGCCAGCCAAGCGTTGTCACCTGCCGCACGTGCGCAGGTGCAGCAGGGGTACAACATGTACATAGGTACCATATAAGGTGGATTTTTACCGACTAGACAATACCCCCTATAGACATCTAAATGGCATCACTAACAACATACTTTAAACTAAACGCTTAATTATTAAAGTCTTTACCTAATTTTATAGATATTCTTTTGTGAGAGTCAGTATTTTTATAGGCACTCTGTTCCCATTATATATTTCTTTCCCCTTTAATAATTTGAAGTTTGAAATTATAAAATCTTGATTACTATAAAATCAAGACTTTTTTTTTATTTATTTATAAGTAAACATTAAAACAGTTTAAAACGAATACAAGTTTTTGGGGAATCATTGGGCGCCACTTAAAGTTCTGGGAAAACTATTGAGCGCCATTTATAGAAATCATATCATAATTAAATTTAGAAACTAATATATTATTAATATGTATATATTATTATTAATATACAGTTAAAAACTTCAGGATTTAGAATTTTTAATCATTTTTTGTATATTGTTTTTGATAAAACCCTTTTTTCAAATATATAACGCTTGAAACACTAATACTTTATACTGATGGTGACATTTGTTGACAAACCACTTTTGTTCAGATAAAAAACATCAACCTTTTTGAGAACCAAAATATTATTAGTGAATAAATTTATCAACACCTACTCTTTATATTGAAAGAAATCCCTTTCCAAGCGATCTTTGCAGGGTAAATACCCTTTAATACGTGATGAACTTTAGGCCCTATTAGACCCTAATTTGCATGGGCAATTGGTGGCAATTACAAGTGCAATTGGGAAAACAAACTGTGGCAACTGTGTCTATGTGTGTGGGTGACTGACTCATCCGACGGATTGATCAACTTTGAACTCTGGCGAACAATAGGCTCCCAGAGCCGAAGCTGGCGAAGATTACGACGCATGCGCGCCCGCAACTGACATTACGAAACTGTGCTCGTGTTTACTTTTTCGGGTAACTACTACTATATACGGGTAAATATATGTATATAAATATATATGCTGATCTACTTTGCAGCAGCAGCCCAACGAGAAGGGGTAAGAGGAAGAGGCCAGCTTGGGGGCTGACAAAAGACAATGCTTTTCTTTTTTCAAATTGTTATAGTTTGGGTTTTTTTTGCCTTTTGTTTTTCGTTCGTTTCCACGCTGAGGTGCGTTGTGTGTGGCTTGGCTGAGTCGCTTTTTCGTGCTTGTCGTGGAAAACACTTTCACTGCCCATGATGAGGCAGTGACACGGTCGTCACCATCGCGGCTCCGTCTTCTTGTGGGTGCCTGTGATGTACTGTGGCAATGGAAGCGCGACCGAGCCAGTTACTCAGTTGCTCAGCTTGGGAGTCGCATTTTCGGTTCAGCTGCGGGCGAGTTCGGAGGTGTTTCTAACCATCGAAGGAGAGATTCTTTCTACACACTGGGAGTTATTAACCAAGGAAGCAGTTATCAAGGATTTCATTACCACAATTGCCGAATTAAGTGCGGATTTACGTTTACTTGAAAAGATCGGTGGTGCCTAATTTATCCAAGGGATTAACCTTATGAGAATTCCACAATAAAGAAGTTTTCTTTAAGAAGAATCTGGTTATTTGCATTACCAAAATAGTAATCTACCAGCTTTGAGCTGTAAAACCATAAAAACAAGTGATTTAAATTATTAAACCAAAACTAGACAAGTTAAACCGAACAATAAATAAACTAAATAAATTTCTAACGAATTCCAGAAAAACAAATGAATTCTCGAAAGGACTCTAATCTTTCAGTGCGGCGCAAATCGTAAATATATTATTTTTAAAGCAATACATTGATTGAAAATTAATTTAATAAACTAAACTAAATAAAACTAAATAAAAAAGTGAACTTAAATTAGTAGACTAGCTTTAGCTAGTAAATACTTTTTGAAATAAACCCCTCTCCATGATTACTGCTACGCCATGCCAGGACACGTGAGCCGAGGCCTTAATTGGCTGCAGTTCCTGCTGCCTCTGTGGGCTGTGCTGCAGGGTAAGTGACCACCACTTCATCGCAGATCATACTTTACAGCTACAAATGATTCTCCTCCTCCCTAGTGACCCTCTGCCAACCGTATCAGTTGCCCCACCGCTGCTCAAATCGCCTTGAAAACGCTCTAGAGCATATGCGACGCCGCAGTATCCAGACCAAGAGCTCCTCCACGGATCGCAACCGCGGATCGCGAGCCATGTGGGAGCCACCGGCGCAGAGTCCGTACCAACTTTACCACAGTTTCTATGGGCAGCACAGCGAGCCGGAGGACGACTTCTACAATGTGGGTGGCGGCGCCTACAACTCGGGACGCGGCTACCGTGCCAAGCTTCTGCATCGAAGCGGCAGACCCTATCCCTTCTCGGACCCCAACAGCGCCTTGGAGCTGGAGGACTTGCTGGCAGTAAACCAGGAGACGCACCAACAGCAGCAGCAGCAGCAGCAGCCGCACAGGCAGCCCCATAAGCTGGCCATTTCCCGGGTGGATGTGGAGGATCTTAAGGTGCGAGTGCCGCCGGCAAAGTCGGCCAATCGCTGGGTGGAGATCGACAAGTGCAAGTTCAGCACGGAGAACTCCACGCTGGACACCCGCCTGATCTTTCCGGATCTCACGCTCAGCGGCAAGGTGGTGATGCAACCGATGGGCGGCAAGTGCCACATGATCCTGCGGCTTCGACACGCGGGCATTGAGTTCCGTACGGTGCCGTTGGGCTATGACCACGCCCCGGGTCAATCCTCCGGATACGAGCAATCCCGAAGATTGGGAGCCGCCTCTGTGAGAACGGACTCCCACTTTGCGGAACCCGGCTTCATATCGGTGTTTGCCCACGGCTGCCAGGGACCCAGTGGCATTCGCCTCCGCCAGAACTCCAAACGGAGATTCGGACACGCTCCGGAGGTGGAGTTGGGCGAGCCGCATGTGATACTGGGCACCAGCAATCGACCGCAGGGCCAGAGATGGGGCAAGTACCACCAGCAGCCGGAGTCGTCGAGCTATGACATCCGGCTGGGCCAGAATCCTCAGCGGGATCAGAGCCTGGAGCTGGGCAGTGATTCCGGGGAGTTCGTCGACGTCAACGGTGACAACTTTTACCGGCGGCAGTTTGGCAA
Source organism: Drosophila orosa (assembly GCA_018904745.1). Taxonomy (NCBI): domain Eukaryota; kingdom Metazoa; phylum Arthropoda; class Insecta; order Diptera; family Drosophilidae; genus Drosophila; species Drosophila orosa. Next base: position 31,546 of record JAEIIH010032924.1, read on the forward strand.
AAGGCGAAGGCGCCGACGGCGCTACGCTCAGGATAACTTCGAGGACCAGATGAACTTTAGCGAGGATGTGCTGCACTTTGAGGACGAGCAGCTGCAGCAGCTGGTGGAGCCAGATGCCCGGGCCTTTGCGGACATCTTCAGTGCGGGGAGTGCGTCCGAGACCAGTTCATCTGGCGCAGATCGGGAGGAGCTGGTGGGCGAGGCCATGTCCCACGAGCTAGAGAAGCTCTTCTCGATGGGCGTGCGGGGTCTGCTGACCACCTACATGCAGCGCGCCCTGCAGCCCGCCATCAAGGAGACCCTTATGGAGAACATGGGCTACACCCTGAGCTACGGATGACGGCCTGCCCCGTCTCTGACCCTACTTTAAGCCCTATTTATGTCTGGCGATGCAGCAGCAATAAAAGCTTTAATCTTACCAACTTGGCGGTATCCATCGATCTTGAACTTGGTGGTGGCGGGTGCTGACTGCGATTTTCACTAATAGGATTTCACCTGGCTGGTGGCCATCAATAGTTGTCAATTATTCAGCACTCGATGGCTTTGCTTTCACTTGTCGTCGATCAGCGCGCATTCCGTTGCTGTCGTGCAGTTGGGTTCGAGTATCCGTGGTGACTGGCGCCTGGCCAGGATGCGTCCTGGTTTCGTTTGGGGTTGCTGCTGCTTCAGGATGCTGCTGATGCTGTAAGGCAGCAACGGCGCAGGCGCATCACGCCCCCTAAGGACTCTGATTGGTTGGGCTTCTCCTGACGGGGGTGACCAATGGAACGTTGGCGTGGGCGTCAATCAGAAGTGTCATTAAATTTGACAGCTGCTTGAAAGGAGAATTTAAATGTGTGGAATTAACAGATTCAAATTTGAATTTACTGATATTGGAATAAAAGCTGTGTATCATTAGTAATAAGTAGGGGTTTTAATATACCAGATATTTCGGAACATTAATTAATTATTTTTAAAAATGATCTGCACTTTTAAATGTATTTTGTTTATTTTATATCTCAAATTGTAGCATTTCACGTCTAAAAGTCGTTACTTTGTTTGTAGTCTTCATCATTAATAATACAAATATGGAAATATTATGGCCTACTAAGAGCTTTAAAGCTTTAAAATAAATTGATTGAAATGATTCGGTAAAACATAAATCAATTGTTTCTTTTATATTTAGGTTTAAAAAATAAGCTTTAGTTTACATTCAAATTCGATTAACAGTCAACCTTGCAATCGAATTTTTTAAGCCATCCGGCAGCGCTAAAAGCTCAATTGTCACTCTATCTGACAGCCCTTAGCTTCATGGGGCGTTATTTTGCTACTACACCGAAAGGTTTTAAACCAAACTAAGCTAAAATAAGCTATATATAAAAAATTAATTACTTGATCGTTGTTAAAACAGAAGCTAAAAATAACAACTTTAAATTTTGTACTACAAGTAAAAGGCGTAGAAAACAGCACTCTGGCAATTGAAATTCGCTAGATCTAGTGGGAAAATAGCTAAATTAAAAAAAATTGGTTTTTTGTATTTTGAAAGTTTAAAATTTAATACATTTTTTCTCTGTTATGTTAAATTTAATTCCTAATTATTTTGTTAATTCATTATTTAATTTTTAAAATAAAATAAATAAATGAATAAAAAATTCAAGAATATATAGAAAGGGTTTATTAAAAATTAAATTAAGAGCAAAAGCTTTTAGTTGTATTATATAATAAATTGTTGTACATATACAAATTATAAATAAATATAATTATAATTAAAAAACAAGGAAAGGGCAGGGGAAAAAGGCTCAGCCAGCCACTCAGGTGAAATCAAAATCAAA
>JAEIIH010032934.1:0-25394 GCA_018904745.1 Drosophila orosa
AATTAGTATCTCTAACCCCAAGAAATTTATTTCCCACTTCTTTCAGCTTCCTCTTTCTCTCAGTGAAGTATTCTCACCCCTTTTTCCCCGGAACATACCCCAGTAACCTGTATTTGGCTTGTATTTCCCAGGTACCAACCCCGCATTTAAATATAAAGGAAGTATATTTTTTTCCTCCACGCCTTTGACCTGATGCCGACGTGTTAATGTCTCAGTTATTGCGCCGTTCCTTAAATTCCTCCCGGTTCTTGAGATTTTTGAAGGCGGAGTCGGGGGGGCGTTAATTAAAGCAACTGGCGAAACCCTTTGAAAAAGATTTCATTTCATTTCATGTATAGTGGGCGCCTAAGCGACTTTTAATTGAGTTCCGTTTCCCGCATAGCTGGGTGTTGCTGAAGTTGCCATTTTATGCGCACAATTTGGTTAATTAAAATGTTACAATTGCGTTGGCATTTTTGTGGCGCCCTTTCCCCTCTTATCGGCCCGCTCCAGGTGCTGGCAAGTGTCCTTGGCGCCAGGATCCTCAAGGCGACAGCCTGCACACGACGCATATGTTGACGGAAGTTCAAAAGTTGGGGGCGGGTCCGGGGACGGGGATGGCCATTGAAGTTAAGGACTTGCCACACATCGAAGTGATTCCATTCAAGCGTTTGCCACACATTAAGCGCAAGTTGTGCTGCCAGTTTGTTTGGATTGCTTTCTTTTTGTGAACATTTAATTCCCTTAAAGTTTTATTTCCGCGAAAAGTTGGGCTTTTCAATTAGGCTAAGAGCGGAATCGTGGCTACCGCAATCGCCACTTCCGGCGGATATATAAAGCCGTTACATCTGCACAAAAAGCAAGCGAAGGAAAGAAAGAAATCTCTGCATATCAAATGAACAGAACGACAAGCATTCTGTGCATATTTCGTGCACATTAAACATTCATTTCTATTTTATTTTTGTACTCGTTTTTCGACTTGCATCTGGGCAAACAGAGGAGTTGGAGTGGAATATTTACATTTGTATTCGCCAGTATAGTTTCTTTTTTTTGTCTGGACTTTGCTTTTGTCTGCTCTTAGCTTCGGGATAGTTGGAAAAGGTATTCTGAAGGAGTTTCAGGACTTGGAAATTGCTAAAGAAAAGCTAAAGTCAAAGAAATTTCTTGTTATTTAACAGTTCTACTATTTAGACACTTTAAAAACAGATTTAAATGCATTAAAACTTAAGACAACATCTTTATTTATTTAATATGTATTTAAAGGGTATCTGAAAGCCTAAACAAGAAATACCAGCCCAGCTTTTCTAGTTTTTATCTGTACTTGCATGGCCGCTTCTCATGCAACATTTATGAGCGTTTTCGGGGCTCTTCTGCCAGTAGTTTCCATGAATTTTAAGCTCGCCGAAATGTGTGCAACATTTCGGGCTTAATATTTCCAAGGGACTCTTGGCTAAAACGCTAAGTGCAGAAGCCATTTGGATGCTAAGTTCCCCAAAAGTTGACCTTTGAAGCAGAGCTGGGCGAGTGAGGGGAGGCAGAGGAACCTTTTTCTCAACTTGGGTCAATTAACTCATTAAACTCTGCACTGTGTTTGCCTCGCTCAGGTCCAATTAGCGAACAATTAGGCCGGGCCACCGAAATTTTGTATCAATTATACATGTAATTGAGGGAAATTAAAAGGTGAGAGAGAGGTGGTCGAAAATTTACTTAGGCGACTCGGCCGGCTACTCCTTTTCGTTTTCCGAGTTTATTAATTCCAAAACGAAATCCTTGATAAAGCCAGAAAGACCACCAGTTTTCCTCTATGCTGTCGGCTCATAAAATGTGTGTTTTGATAGAAACTTTTTGGCCATGAAACTTTTGTACTCAGATTATCATGCGAGATTTTTGAGAGAGAGCTTCTCGCAACCGCCGCGTATTGTTGGCTCACCAAACTGTTGCATCCTTTTAGCCAAGTTCCGACGAGTTGAACATGTGTTTGCTGTGTCAACTTTTCCCTTCAACTTTTTGCCATATTTTTCATAGCGAAGCGGGGCCTCAAAAGTTTTTCCCCGCTTTTTGTGCCATTCCCGGAAAATTATTGAATACACATAAGCTTAGGAGGCATCATCAAAGCATATAGAACCCAGAGAAATAATCCCAGCAGCACAATGAATAAAATAATCCAAAGAATTACACCGACGTAAATAGACTTTTATTTATTTAGATGCTCGGTTCTTGTGAGTTGTGAACAGATGGGAACACTGTCCACTTTGAGTTACATTCAACAGCTACTAGAGATGGAGGACATAGCGAATGGGGGTTTATATTTTCCTATGGGAGTTGGGGCTCTCGGCGGTTCATGTTATAATAATAGTAGACGACATTTAACAGTTTAAAACAATGGACCTAACTTAAGTTGGGGCGCCGCCTGGTACTTTGTTTCGTCTCCTCCTAAAATAGTACTTGTACTAGCTAACTAATCGCACTCGCAGATCTGTGGAATTCATTGAAAGTTCAGTCTCTTAAGATGCAGTTGCCTGGCTAAAATCGTATCCTAGGATTCGTCTACACGGAGTTCTCCTCGAGTCCTTGCTGCAATTTCAAAACAATTAGTCAGGGAACTGGCGGAGAACTTCCTCCTGCCTGGACTCACCCTCATCAGGGGACTAATGGCCCGGGGCATCACGCTCAGAGTGCTGCCGGAACTCATGGCATTGCCCACCGCCAGAGTGGGCATCGTGTGCAGGGCATGGTTCGATCCCCGGTGGATGGATAGTGGAGCATGATGGCCATCCAGCGTGGTGGTTGTGGCCGAGCTCACGCACGACTCCCGCTTCCCGCGGCCATAATAACTGGTCAGGGGTCTGCAGGGAGAGGAGAATGGTTCATCTAATCCGGTTACCTTGTCCGCAGTTACTCCTGGCTACTTACCGCATGCTCTCGGCTCGAGGGGAACCGCCGCCTTTCGAGAAACTTTTCGTTGTGTATCTGTTAGCAAGGATTACACCAAGAAAAATTGTAACTGATAAGTGCTTTAAGTTTTACATTTTCTAGTACAGACTCACCTTCGGTTCTGGTTGAGCTGGATGGTGCGCGTGTCCCGCCACGTGGATATGTGGTGTCTCAGCGCATTTCGCACCTCCGAGTTGAGGAAACAGTAGAACAGCGACACGGAGAAGCCCTAGGAGAGACGACACACATTCTGGCTTTAGCACAAAGAGTAGGCTACGAGGAGACACAAAACCCACCTGAGTGCTCAGTAGAACAGCTCGCAGAACCGCAAACATGTGACCCATTAGGCCAGATTCCGAGGGCCCGGCTAATACCACCAGGTATGTGATGCCAAAAAGAGGAATGAGCACCAGCAAGGCCTTGGCCGCCTTCCGATACTGACGCGTCTCCACGGTATTGGCCGAGCGAAGCTTTGTGATGAGCACCTGGAAGGAAGGAAGGAAACCCCATGACTCCCCCGAAAAACAGGTGACTTCTGTGTGCCCAGTCTTACGCACCCACATGATGCGCAGCAGGAAGGTGAGATTGATGATTAGCACCGCACAGACTGGCCCCTGGTATATCCAATCCACATGGGTCTCCTGCATCCAGGGACAGTTGATGTCATACTGTCAAAAAAGGCAAAGGTGAAACCAGAAGCTCGAGCAGTGGGTAATCCCAGAACGGACTTGGGCTCTCACCTTTTCGGGAGTGCTGTAGGTGACCGTCAGACTCTTGGCCACCGCCCAGGTGACAATGAACACCGCAGGACCACCTGTCGACGGCGGGGGAGAGACTTACTTAATTGGAGACCACGGGAGGCCGCCTTTCGGACAGTTGGACTTACCCCAGCCTATGGAGGCGTAGATGTTGAAGCGCAGGTTGTCGCCCGAGAAGGTCTTCACCACCAGCATGTACAGGTACAGGCCCTCGACCAGCATCCAAAAGAAGTTTGTCAGCGTGAAGAAGTGGAATAAGGTGACCAAGGCGATGCAGCTGCCAAGGCCACTCCTAATGGATATCTAAAGGAAATTAATTTAAAGGATTTAATTATTGAAAACTCGTTGAATAGGTATCTTTCTATCTTTCTTCGATTATCCTTAATTAATTCCCTCTGAGAAAGCTAATGCATTCATTCCCATCTTAATAATGAGTTGCAGCAAATGTTTTCTACTCCTCTCTGTTCAAAATCCTCTTTTCTCGCCAGGAATAATAATCCACTTTGCCATTTCAAATGGATTTAGTAACTCAAGGGTGCTTATTAAGACAGCAATGGCAATTATCTCACAGGAAAACTCAACTCACCTGCACGGATAGCAAGAGTATCCAGAACAAAGCCGACATGATGTACGTGAAGAACAAATTGGCGTGAATGGTGTTGCGCAGGCAACGCAGTTCCCTGTGGGTAACAAAAAGCAGAAGCGGGGCAACCGGGGGTTAAGCAAAAATAAATGCCAACAAAAAGGAAGGCCAAGGGGTTAACTGGGAGTGCCGGGACTCACTTGAAGTAGGCAAAGACAATCAGCGCCAGCGACAGCGAGACCAGGCTGATGGTGTACCCAATATAGTAGATGATGGTGGGCAGTTCCACGATGACCTCGAACTCCGGCACCGTTTCCGGGGCGGGCAGGTGGGCGCAGGCATCGTAGTTGGTGTACTTCTCCCACGTACCATTGGTGTGGCAGAACCTGGTGGCATTTTCTGATGGGACCATATACATTATATATTTAATAAGGTTATTTTATACATAAATAAATATATTTTTATGGCATAGTTAATGTGATTATTATAGCTTTTCCTTGATGTTTTTCATAAAATTATTTATTAAACTAGTTACTCCTCTTTCACCACAGTGTAGCTATAAAGCAATAGGTCAAAGGCCAGCTTTCTAAATAGGGGCTAGGTTAACTTCCACTCACTGCTGCTGTCATAGTGAATCCCCTGCAACTCGTCCATGCACTGCAGCACCGCCAGCGTTCCTCGGGCCGTTCTCGGCCAGCACAGAATGGAGTCGAACTGGGTGAGGCAGTGGTCACTGGCATTGCCGTAGGTGGAGGCCTCGATATGCTCCTGCACCAAACACTTTAGCTCAACGCTCTCGCTGATGCCCTCCAGGTGGTGCAGATCCAGGAGGGGATCGCTGCCGCTGGCATTCGCCGATTCGATGTGGTCGTGGTCACTCATCCTTTAACATCCTGCTTCTGTTGCTGGAAAGAGAGGTTTACAGGAGGAACATTGAGTGGCAAATAAAGGGCTCTTTTAAAATATATTATCTTCCAGAGGATATTATTTATACCCTCGCAAGGTGTATTATAATTTTAGCCAAAAGCTTGAAGGAGTCATTTCCGACCCTATAAATCATATATATTCTTGATCAGCATCAACAGGCGAATCAATCTGACTTACCAGCTAGGAAAAAAATTTTTTTCAATATTTTCAAAATTTTATAAGGGGTTACATCATCAAAAATGTCAAAAATTCAAAAAAGAATACATTTTTTTAAATTTTTAATTAAGTATGCTGATTTTTTAACCGAACAGAAATGCTTTCCGAATTGAAATTCATGAATTTTTAACAAAGTTACGATGTTTTTAAAAATTTTAATAAATATTTTTGTTAGACAAAAATTTCTATTATTTTTATTGAAATTATTTAACAATTGTTTACCTTAAAAAACATGTTATAAATTACTCCTTTTAAACGTAACCCTCCTTAAAACGTAACCTTTAATTGCCAGTTGTATCCCTCATGTTCAGTCTATCACTAAATTGACAATATCTCCGTTTTGCCATCCTCCCCTTTCCTGGGCAGAGTTTGTTCAATCGAAAAGTTTGAATTCCCACAATTGTTAGGGGATTCCCCGGCGACTGGCAGGAGGAACCGAGGAAAAGGAGCCACGCTAGCGGACAAAGTTCAATTGGCCCGCAACCCTTCTGTCCGCACCCGTTCACCGCAGCCTGTGGCTTTTGGCCTGTGTGTGTGTGTGTTAATTGCATTGGCCATGTTTCACCGACTCCGGACCACGCCCACATCGTGGCTAGCTTAAAGGCCATAAATTCAGCGGCAAGGGGTGTGGGCTCCCATTTCCATTGCCAGTTCTAGGGAAAAATCAGCACAGCAGGGCGGCTAGATAAATAAATAAATAAATAAATGCACAGGCCCAGTGCCATAAAAATTCATTAGTTTTGCCATCAAAGGCGAACGCACGAAGCGTCAGCAGATCAGAGGCATGTCCTGGCTTTTTTTGGGGGGCTGATATGTATGCTCCGCCATAAAAGGCCAGTCAAAGGTCTGAGGAGTCAAGGTCTGAGGGCGATAGAAATTAGGAGCGCTAACTTCCTGGGCCAGACTTTGCTTCGGTTCCGTTCGGTTCGGCCTCAAAGATGAAATCTCACATTTATGCTCTGATAATAAATGGCATAAATGATGCATCATTACATTAATGCAGGACATAAAACAGGGCGGCACACACACACCCACACCTGCCACAATAAGTATATTCCACATACAGTGAGCTGCAAAAGTTGCCACATACATAGCTAAACTCCCTACTTAGCCTTGGTAAATTTTAAATAAACAGGAAACCACTTTGTTCCCAGGGGAAAAACGGAAAACCCACGTCAAAAGCTAAATATTACTCGCTTATATTTTTTTTTGCAATTTCGTTGGGCAACCCGAGCCAAGCCCATTAGTTTCTCTGGAATTTTCCCGATTTACTTGGCCACTTTCCCTGGGCGATTTTCTAATTTCCAGCCGCAATCCATGAAATATTAAACCTGCAGGCAAATTGAAAATTCTGCCCGAAGCAGCCTTGTGGCGCTCAGTGTTTTTTCTTTCCGGGAAAACTCCTTGGATCGCCTGGCCCATTGTTGCTCCTTTCTGTTGCTTTCATTCCTTGTTTTTTTATGGCAACTGACTCGTAAATTAGCAGAATGCATGTACATAAAACAAAAGGCAAGTTGATTATTACTGCACGAAGGCACATGGCTGCACGTCTTTGCCGGAGTTTTCCCCAAGCCCAGGGAGCTGCTGCTGGTTCATTAACTCGCACAGCACACATACGCCCCGTTGCCCCGCGTCAACACCTCGCAAATGAGTTGTTTCTCAACTCATTTGAGGTTGAAAATGTATGAAAATATATTTAAAAAAAAAGTAAAAAACAGAGCAAACAAAAATGTGCGAGAGACCCACCCACCCGACTCTAATTACCTCATAAATAATGTCGACCGAAATTAGCCAGCCTAAATTATGGGCATCGCTGCTAATTGCATATTCGATTTCAATTAGGAAAGGCAGAAAGACAGTGGCAAGAGCCCCCGAAGGACACTTGCCAGATGGGCGTGCAAATGCAAATTCATTCTGACAGCTCGCATGGACAAATCTCATTGCCAGGGCCAGGCGAGTTGACGAATGTCCTATAGCCCGGCCAACACACATTCGGGCTGGGACGAATCAACGCTGGCATAAAAAGGGACATTACCGCAAATATCTGCTGGCCAAAGAAACGGGCCTAGCTGGAGACGGACACGCACACACAGGACATGCCAGGTCCTTCTTCTGCTGCTGCTGCTGCTGCTGCTGCTCCTGCCTCCTGCCTTTCACATGCTATTACGAAAGATTGTATCTAATCTCGTGCGATTGCACACAATGGATTTGCCAAAGGCGACACAAATGCGCACACAAAAAAAAAAAATGCTGAGAGGGAGTGGAATTCTGGGGGGATTGCTTGTGGGTTAGTTGGGTCCTTTCCCGGCCATGTGAGAGTTTCTGCAATTTCCGGCTGCCATAATGCTTATAAATGTTTGTTCGCAATTGCCGGGGATTTCTTTAGAGGATTGAAAACATAACGAACGAATAGTGGGTAGTCCTCGCATTTAGCACCCATCCCCTCATGCACAGCAAAATTAAATTCCACACTTCCTTTCTTTCGAGCCATTGAAGCTCGTTGCTTTTTTATGCGTGTACCTCGGCAAATGCTCCATCATCGCTGTGGAGGACATCAGGGAAAAAGTGCTATTTTCGGTTCTCATTAATGTAGCTCATTAAATTTTATATGCATAAGCAGTAGCAGCAGCATAAGCAGGGCAGCAGAAAAAAAGCGAAGCATTTAAAATGTATAAACATGCCGCCACACGGGAGACCCAGCAGCAGCAGCAGCAGCAGCATTACGTATACGTCGCGTGGCCAAAGGCAGCCTTGAGCGCATGTAGCGTATAGAAAGTTTCTAATTAAATTGCTCGTTTGAGCGTGGAAACAATGTATTGGATCGGGAATACAGCATGTAATTTGTTGGGGGAATTTGTATGCAGTAGGCCTTGCTCGACGCTTGTCTTAATGCCTCCTCCTTGGATGCTTTACTTTTATTTCGGGGAATCACCGCCCGGCCGTCGCCGTCTAGACAAGTCAACGTCATAATTTGCAGGCACGCACTCCATTTCCATTTCCGTATCCGGGTGTGATCTCGAAACGATGGCCACTTCCAGTGCCTAAGTCAGCACATATCCTTTGCTGGACGAGGGACACCGTCACGGACACTCGAGCGATTGCCAACAAGTGTTGCGTTTTATTGTGCGGCCTTTAACGGCTTTCACTTCCTTTGCGTTCCTTTCCATTTCAGCTCATTGTGTGCGGCACGTGCAAGATGGAGAGAGGCTGCAACCGAAGGAGCTAATACGTGAGGGATCTCCTCCTTTCCGGCTCGTTAGATCGAGTCCGCGCCATAAGTCCATAAAAAGGAGGTGGCGCCGGTGCTGGAAATCTGTTATTTATTGGCTCAATAAAAATTTGGTTTAATGCATTACAAGTTGCTGAAATGCCAGCGAGATATGCGAGAGATTTACTCGCCCCGCAGCGGAAGTCCATAAAGCCCAGAATAATGTGAGGGCAACAAGTCCGGATCTGGCTGGTTCTTCCTGGTTATCGGATTGTTATTGGGTTTTATTTATTTTGGAAATCTGGCCGGAATTTATCCCTCCCTCCAATCGATAATGCAAACACACAAAAGCAATCGAGGGCAGCCCTCTAAAAACCCATCAGCCGCAGGATTTTCGCTATTGTAGCCGAGAGTGCATTGTTTCAGCAGGTGGATGTGAGTGTGAGTGCCAGTTTGTATGCATTGCTATTTTAATTAACCGCAATTGGTTATCCTTACCCTTGCCCCTAAAAAAATGCCATACCTTGTGCCTTAACTAGGCGTAGTTCCTGCTTCACTCCCTTTCTTATCCTTGGAATCCTTGGGATTCCTGGCGCTCAACACTCGAAGATTGCCCTCGAAAATGTGCGTTCTCAGCTGACCAAAGTCCTTTGTCCTTTCGACAGGGCTTAGATGCGTTTAACGCCTTCTAAGCAGCCAAATGATTATGTCTAAGCTATTTTTGCTAGTTGCCTTGGTTATTGACACACACCACACCACACACCACACACAGTCTATTCATATTCGCATTTTAATGCAGGATTATTTGTTATGGCGACACTTGAACACAAAACACTGAGGGCAAACTTTTCTTTACGAAATTAATGGCGGGCTTATGAATGATTTATATTTTCTTTCTTTGCTTTCTAATTAAAAAATCAGATTTATATTAGTCGAAACTGTTTGAAATTTAGTTTCCGAACTCCGATGACCGAAACGAACCGCACTCGTTGGCATCCCGCTGATAACTGACGGCAGGCCCGAAGGATGCGTCTTAACAAGGCTCGCGTTCTTACCAAAAGGCGCCAATTTTGGATTCCACACGGGAAAGCTTCGAAAGCTGCATTCCACAAGCTGTTGCCCGAGAGCTTTCCGCCAGTCAACAGGTGGGATGTCCTGCGGGAAAGGGGATGAGGAAGAAAATGGGTTTCGCCCCATTCGATTGCAATTCTAATGCCCGAAAATCTGCCTATTTGATTTATGCAAATATTTGACGGGATGTCCCCTGTGTTTGCCCAGCATTTCGCTGTCTGTTTGCTAGCTGTTTGTTTAGGAAATGCGGAAAGGGATACACGGCGGGATATGGGATATACATATATGGAACTCCTTTGAAGTCGCAGGCTGATTTAATTGCGAGTATGCGAGACAGAGACACTGCTCCACCTGGCCTAATCAAATTAAACTCAAGTGTCTGGGGCGCCCCGGGTGACAGTTATTGAAATATCAATATGCGGATGTTTCCCGGAAAATGCCTTGAATTAAATTGTATAGAAAACAAAGGCAACATTTTTATTTACGGCGCCTCTCCGTTTTTCTTGTCTGCTAAATTTTATATTAGAATTATAAACATTTGCATGGATGCTGGTGGGGTCGTGGAATGCGTGTGACACATGAGGGTTGAAGGGTGGTGCGTGTACCCAGGGTGGCGACATCCTTATCCAAACTGTTTGATTTTCAAACAAATGCTAATGTCAACTGCCACTCAGGAGCATTTAAATTCCAATTTAAAAATGCTTTTTCTCCATGCCAAAAGCAAAGACATGTTCGGTGTCCTGTACGTATGTCTGTATATCCTTCTCCCCTCGCTCCTTCTGTGTTTTCCCGTTTTCCCGTTTTCCCTGTGTAGCTCTTCTGCTCGGATTCTCCGCTTTCCCTGCACACGCATTAAAGCGTTGTCCTGTCGCCTGCAAATTTAATGTCACACGCATTTCAATCTATCTTTTTTATCCATTTTTATTTTTTTTTGTTGTCCTCGCTTCACTGCCTGTCGCACTCGGCAACCACAAAGTTTTTCAATTCGTTTTCAGGTGAATCCATTGAATGCACCTATTGTTTCGACATCGCTCAGAAGAATACAAGTTTTCAATTAACCAGATTTGCTTGGGGAAATGGAAAAACTAAAAACAATCAAACTGCTAAACTTTGACAAGTCAATTTTAAGTCATTGAAGCTCTAAGCAATTGCTTCACTTTCATTTAAATAATTTACTATCGCTGTGCTTAAGCTTAAGCACAGCAAAAGCAACTCCGGTGAAATCGCTTTATGCCCCGAAAGCCATCAGCTTAGTGGTTGAGAGCATAAGGAGCAAATCACTGAGCAGAAGACACAATAAGCAGACAAAAGAGGCGAAGGAGGAGTTTCTGGCAAACACATGAACACTGGGGGAAAAGGGAAGATATGTGTAGGCCTCAAAAATCATTAAAATAATTGAAAAGGCATGACATAAAATATTTAAAGAAACAAACAGATAAAAGCTCATTACAGATAGGATAATCCAACCTATTAATAAGAGATTTTAATGCTTTTTCCGCAGTGCATGTACGTAGGAGTTGGGCGCACTCAACAATTACTTAGATGGGCGTCTTGAAAACCTCGGTGCCAAAGGGGGGCTCGTCTTTCAGCATTCTCATTAATTACACGCCACACTAATTAGGCAGTAACGGAATAGCAAAAGGATTAATAGCAGCATAGTTGCACCTGCGTGTGTGGGAGTGTGAGGGCGTGAGTCACTCCGATTTTATCCCACTATATCCGTATTATTTTCGCCCAATTTGCGCCAGCTTCTGGTATTTCCCCAATTCTTGTCACGCACGAGCTGCTGACCAACGAATCATCGAATGGAATCGCGTCCAGTCATCAGTCAGTCAACCTCTGTGAGCCGCCGGCGATTGCTCCCCAGCCTTCGGCGGACGCATTGAACCAACAAAACAATGGCAAACGACCCTATTTCATTACACAGACCCATTAAAATGGGCCAGATTTTCGGCTATATAAAGCGGTGGTTGCAGGGCTAGGAGAATTTTATTCTCTTTGCGGCACCACAGCGGAGATTAATCATTGTTTTTTCGAAAAAATGCTCAAATTGATAATTAGTTTTTGTGTTGTGACTTTAGTCCTGGAATGTACGCAGGCGGCCTTCAACTGCTCGGCTCCGCCGAACTTTAATAATTTTGTGAGTTGAAATTAAGCTAGGAGATAAGCAATTCTTGAAACCTAAGGCATCCTTTCAGGACATCAACACCTGCTGCCGCACACCGGAGCTGGATATGGGAGATGTGCCGCAGAAGTGCCACAAGTATGTGAGTGGCTTGAAGTCGGCTAATTCCAAGTATCCCAGCTATGCCCATCTGGTGAGTAGTCTTACGTGCTTAAAGGATAACTTTCTAAAGGGTTTATGTATACATATTCCAGTGCTATCCCGATTGTATCTATCGGGAAACAGGTGCCATGGTCAATGGCAAAATCAATATGGTCACGGTTAAGCAGTATCTGGAGCAGCATGTCCACAGGCGGGATCAGGATATTGTGAGCCACATAGTGCACTCCTTTGAGGCCTGCCTGGGCAACGGTGCGTATGATTGATATGTGTTAAGCCTGCAGAAATAATTCCTTCGTTTCAGTTAAGAGCCACATGAAGTCCTCGAACATTGAGTCCTACAAGGTCCTGCCCCATGGCTGTTCACCTTTTGCCGGCATTATCTATAGCTGTGTGAATGCTGAGACCTTTCTCAAGTGTCCCCCGAAAATGTGGAAGAACGAGCGACCCTGCAATCTGGCCAAGGAATTCGCCGAGCAATGCAACCCCTTGCCCCATGTTCCGCTGCCCAGCAGCTGATGCTCCAGTTTGATAACTTACTATACATAGTGTGTAAACAAAGATTTAAAGTAAAAGTTTCAACCATTTAGTTTAATCTCTTGCTCCATTAATATTAGACCTCGTCTCGCTGACAATTAGCCAGCAAATTGACCATGACAAATGGGTTGGTTATCGTTTGTACCTCCATGGGGCTTTGCGAACAGTCAAAGTTCGATGTTCGATTGGGCAACAGTTGACATCAAAGTTGCCGCCATGAATCAGTTAATTATAATTAACTGCCTTTTGCTCATCTCGGCGGTTCAGTCAGCCTTCAAGGACTTTGTGATAGGACCGGAGGTAACTATGTCCCAGATAAAGGTGATTTTGTAACTACAAATTCCCTTTCGTAGTACTATTCGGGGGATACAGAGCCGACCATTTATGAGGAGCAGTGTATGGACGAGAACGCAGAGCAGGATCTTATGACATTCCAGGACGTACTGCGGGATGGCATAGTGGACACCGATCTGCTGACGAAGGTTTTCATGCAGCATGCCAATCGCTTGGGCATGAGTTTCGATGAGCTGGGTGAGTGGGGGATCAAATCAGATTGCCTATAAAAATATAAACCCAAGTCCCCCTTAAAGCCGATTTATACATGGCCCGTGAGGACGACCAACTGGGCTGCTCGGCTGTCCAAGAGAAATTCAACCACCAGGAGAGACCCACCTGGCGGGATGTGCTCTTCAACTGAGTCCTCAATAAATCTCATCACACAGAGCGATCAAAGCAGCTTGACATATGTTATTTATTTTATTCGAAAACAAAACAAGGGCTAACCGGTGAGCTGGTCCTCGCAGCGAATGCTGTACTCCCTGGCCTCGTTGCAGCCGGGACTCTTGCTCCACACGCTGTCCGGACAGTAGCGGTAGAAGTGGCGATGGGCACACAATCCGTACATCAAAGCCATGGAGGCACACTTGCCGGTGGTGGCCATGCGACGGCGCTTAAGGGCCTTGATCATGACCTGCTCCTGACCGGAGCAGTTCCTGAAACCCTCCATGTAGACTTGCACAAACTCATCGGTGGCCAGAATGGCCTTCATCATCTTCTCGATGTTGGGCATCACCAGACTGGTGCCGTTTAGGGCTTTTGCAGCCTGGAAAATGCACTCGAAGCTGCACTGCAGAAATACATTCCGGATAACTATAAACTTTGAGATCAAACTAACAAACTTACGGGTGAAATGTGCGCCCCATTGAGCAAATACTGGCCACACTGGGAGTTGTAGCTCGAAAAGTCCAGATTGGGCAGCTTGCAGCAGTTTTTCAAAGCCTTTCAAGCGTGGGTTAATCTCTGTATTTCTGAAAGAGTAATATCACTCACCGTAACTTCTGGCCTTTGGGAACAACTCTCATCCACAGCCAAAGAAGCTGGGACAGATATCAGAAGCCAAGTCAGCAGGTGAAGCATTGCGGGAACCTTCTGCTGGCCGTACAGTCCCGCACATGCCATATAAATACACAGCTCCAGCCGGAAGCCCCAATGGCTTTCGGCTTGGCCCATTTACCGCGCACATCCCATCATGCAAATGAAATGCTCATTTCAAGTTTTATTACTACAAATCGCAGGGATCACAGGTTTCGGATACCAGCACCAGCACCAGCAACACGTGATGCCCGCGCACTCGGGCAGTTGAGGTTCTCCAATCGCGCCATCTCACATGACTCTGTGCCGGACCAACTGGACGATGGACAGTTGTTGAAGACATACCTCTGGGCGCATATTCCGTAGAAGAGAGCCACCGGGGAGCAGTGATCGGTTCCGCCTGAATGCGGGCGGGGTCTTCGATTCTTCATCATTTCCTGCACCGAATCCGTGCAGTTCAACACCCCATCTAGATAGGTCTCTACAAAGTCCTGGTTGTTGCCCAGCAGCTTCTCCAACATGGCACGCGTATTAATGGGATCCGGTAGGGAGTCCCTAAGAATTTTGGTCTCATTAAAGATGCATTCATAAAGGCACTGTAAACGGAAAAAGGGAGTATTATAGGAAGTTTTGTATTTACGGGCTTATAAAGAACTCACCGGTGATACCTTGGGAGCTCCCGTTGGCATATATTTACCACATTGTTTTCTGAACTTCTCGAATCTTAATGTGGGATAGGAACAACACCCTCTTACAGTCTGAATTAAAAAGGCAGAAAGAGTTTTATAA
The DNA here is from genome assembly GCA_018904745.1 of Drosophila orosa. NCBI lineage: Eukaryota > Metazoa > Arthropoda > Insecta > Diptera > Drosophilidae > Drosophila > Drosophila orosa. The sequence goes on from JAEIIH010032934.1 coordinate 14,658, forward strand.
AATTCAGCTAACTTCCGGGGGACTCTCTGAGTAAGGCGGTGCTGATAAACGGAGCTGATAAGCGGTGCTGATAAGCGGAGCTTAAAAGTGTGCGCCGGGCCTAACTCACTTGAAAATCCTGACGGTGAGTGCAGTCCACATCCAGTGGATTAGTGGCCACTGTCGCCAGCAAACAGGACATCAGCAGAGCTTTGTTCCACGCCATTATTTCAGTCAGTCTGAGCTTGGCCCCGGACTAACCGCTTAATTTATAACTCTCGTTTCGAGCGGCGATCCACTTTAATTAATCGAGCAGATCGAACAGCTTAAGCGGCGGTCGCGTGAATCAAACTGAGTAGTCATCGTGATCGGCTGGCGAAATTCGGGGAGGGGCCAAAGTCCAGCGATTCGTTCGATTGGGGGCTCGTCCAGAGCCAGACAGATGTGATTTAGCTGTCTGAATTGGATCAGCTTAAATGCAATCACTCGAACGATTAGGATCGCGACAGGCAGACACCGAAATGGGACCAATCCCGAGCTGGGATGCGATACGATTATAATGACATGACACTCACTTATGTGAATACAATCGACGACAAAACCATAGACAGAAAACTAGACAGTAGGAAAAAGTATGGCGACAGTGGCATTCGTTTTCTTGTTCCATTGCTCTCGGTGTCCATATCGCGATTTTCATCTGGATCTTCCCAAAATAGGAAATGTGAGGGTAGGCAATTCTTTATTAAAGTCCTGAGAGTCTCGCATTCCGTTACAGACCTCCAGAATTCACTGGGACAGGTTTGGGTCACATGCACCATGATGCACTGCGAATGGAACATGGCTTCGGGCTGGCACTCGGTCTCCAGGCCCAACTTGTTTTTCATCTCGTTGGCATGAACCAACACGAAGTTGGTGTACGTGGTGCCCAGTGCCTCGCAATATTCATTGGCTTCCTTGAAGACGCTTCCATACCGTTGATAGCCATTCAGCCCATTGTACAGTTTGGTGATCATAGTGTAAAGCTCCGGCTTCTTGATATTGTTATGCTCATCGAGGAGCATCCAGTGCTTGTACAGGCACTCGTAGCGACACTGAGGAAGACCCTCGGCTCAGTACTTAATGTCCCCCAGCTTGGAGTTACTTACAGCGCCGTAGTCTTCCCAATAATCCGTACAATTGGAGCCGACGAACAGAAACTTATCCACCAAGGACAGTCCACAGCAGTAGGAAAACTTCTCTAAATCCAACAACTTTCGACATTGTCTCTGAGCCATGGTTGTGTTAACACAAAACACGGAAGGGAGCCACAGAAGAGCCACCAACGGGAGCAAAATGGAATACATTGGAAGGCCAACTACCAAAAAATTTTGCTGAATTTTGTATTTTTCTTTGCCAAATGAAGTAAATTACTAAGCTTATTATTCCCAGAGGCTTCAGTGGGTTAAATCGTAGAGTATGGAGTATCTTGCATGTCATCTCTCTGCTGGCCACATGCAAGCTCATGAGTTCGAGTTGATTCATTTGGCTTTGGAAGCTTTAGCCATGCGGACGGGGCGTATACTTGTTATGCTCATTTCTCTGGGATTTATTGTTCCCTTTGACGCAGCCAAGTGCAAGGCAGCCCCCAAATCTGTGCAGGTAATCCTGGAATAATATAAAGCTGGAAATCTATTCAAAATCAACCGAATCTACCTCCCCAGAATGTACACATTTGCTGTTCGGCACCCATGCCCAATTGGGGAGTCTACAATCGTGACTGTCATAATGCAGGCAGCCAAGCGAGCGTATGTATTTGAGGTTATCTAATTCTAGGCCAATTAAACCCCCTCAAACTCTACTATTTAGTGCCGCCTGGCCTGCATCTTTAATGCCAGCTCAGCTCTGCAGGGAACTCGCCTTGTCCAGAGTCGGATTCGCCCCATGCTGGAGCGTGCCTTTGCCAGCGAGGCCACCATTGATGTCTATGAGTCCAACTTCGAACGCTGCTCTTCGGTGGTCAGGAGCAAATACCTAGAGTTGGCCCCACTGAGTCGTCAGAGCGACGCTTGCGACAGACACGCCCTCTTCTACAGCCTTTGCGCCTACGCCCGTCTGATATTCACCTGTCCGGAGAAGATGTGGCAGCGAAACAACAAGATGTGCCAGGAGGCCAAGACTTATGCGAAAACTTGCTCCTGGCCAGCACTAAAAATGTTTCTGAAAAACACATAGCAAAAGTGAGAGATAAAGTGATCTTAAAAAGTTAAGAGTTAAGTTTTCTTTTATTCATGGGTCGTTGTGTTATTAAATCAAGAACACTATACCGACATATCGGATGGTAAGCTTTACAGTTGCCTTTACTGCCCTCTAGTTCAGCTATATAGTACCGCTTGGGTAGAGCCTCATAGCGAGAGCTACTGGGACTGAACATTACATGGACCAGGCTGCCCAGAACTCCATTGAGTTCCGCCAGCTGATAGCTATTCGCCTCGCAAATCAGTCTCAACAAGCAGCTATCGCCAGTACCCAAGCCGTGTCTGTATAAAAAATAAACCACGGATTAGAATGTTCATTAAGGCTCCCAACTCTTCACTCACAGTTCGAAACGATCACTGAGTATATCGTAGAACCTGGAACGCGAAAGAAGTGATCTCTTTTCACGATCTCTGCCCACGGGTTCGCCCATGCCATCCAAGGGGAATCCCTGAAAGAAGTCCTTGTAGTCCGGATCCTCCTCCTCTTCCTGTGGCGGTGGCGTAGGTCTCGGTTTGTGTTTATGTTTGTGCTTGTGCTTGGGTTTATTTTTCGTTGGCTTCACTGCAGCTCCAGGCTTAGGTTTGGTCTTCTTTCTTTTCTTGTTGCGATGGGGCCTGTGTTTGTGGCCAGAATGGTGGCTTTCATGTTCATGTTCATCGTAAATGTCATCGTAAACGAAATCATCAAACTGTTGATAGTCATAGTGATTGCTCAAATCATGGGTGCCATTGCCATTTCTCTGGAGGAAAATGTGTGATTCAGCAGGGATTCCTAGCTATAATATTATAGAGAAATTCTTACCAGAAATGGTGGCTTCCTCTTCCACGTCTTAGGAAGCTGGTAAGATACTTCAAAGTTGTACGACAGAAAGCACTTCTCCCTGGCCAAGTCCAGGGGCAAGGCAAGGGCTACAAAAAGCTAACAAATAAATAAATAAACTAAATAAAAAAATAATCTTTGTATTAGATACTCACCGAAGAAGCTCCACCCGTATTCCAAACAAACTTGGCCTGAAGATTCTGGAGCAGAGCGAAACCCAACAGGATTTGAAGGTTTATAGAACCATCCATTGCAGCCAACTGCCCTCATTCAACTGAGCAGTCAGCTTTTGGAGAGCCAAGGTGAAAACCTTTTCTCTGCTACCCAAGGGGAGTGATGATCCAATTAAGAATCTCTAGTTTCTAGCAGCGAAAGTTGCTAATTGACGAGCAAGTAAGACAAATAAGGCCAAACGGTGGGTTCTTCAATAGCAAAAGTTTTATATATTTTCGTTCTATATTTTATTGCGTTCTATGTGCTTGAAGATCTCTTCAAATGGCTCCGATATCAGCTCGAGAAGACTCTCACCACAGCCGGGCTCATAGTAGTGACAGTGACCGTTGTAGCCATCATGTTCGGCTTGGTAATAGCGCAAGGGGAGATCCTCTGACTCAGATGTGCTGGGACTATAAGAGAGAACTATGACATTACAAGGAAGATATCTTTTTCAAAGAGCTGTCTCAACTTTACCTGAACAGAACATGCATTAGGCTGCCCAAGACACCATTGAACTCATCTAGTTGTGCCGCATTGGACTCACAAATTAAGCGCAGTAAGCAAGATTCACCCTGAAAGCCACTCCTATAAATGATTTCATTTAATATTTAGTATATATCTAGCAAATGAAGACCCACCTCTTTAGTTTATCTATAAATATACGATAGATATTAGTGCGTGTGATCAGAGACCGAACTTTACGTTCTTTGGTGGGTACTACTTCCGTGGCCTCCACTTCCTCTTGACTCTCTGCCCCAGCTTCGTTCTCCTCGGAAGTGCAATTCTGGCGGCAGTCGGCGGATAACTTACGAGATGACTCTGCCTCTGCATCCGTCGCTGTGTCGTCCACTACCACTTCCTCTGACTCAATGGGCCCATTTTGCTACAAAAAGAACCACGAGTAAATAACCAAATAATACTCCCATTCTGACTGTATCTATTTGCCTTTCGGCAGGCCTGTTAATTGTGCCATAAAAAGCGTGTTAATTGTCAACAAATGCGGCGTTTTATAGCCGAAAATGAAACTTACAAATATTGTCCATTTCTTCCAGTTTGTGGGCAAGTTGTAGTTGGCCTCAAAATTGTAGGAAACAAACACATTTCGGTGGGGCAACTCGAGGGGAACGGCAATGGCGGCAAAGATCTAAGGTTAACGTGGTCCAGGAAGGTTTCTTTGGATACAAAAATGATATATTCAGAACTCACGCCATGGGTGCTGGAAGCTGTATAGGCCACATAGGGATTGGCCGAATCCAAGAAAAGAGTTAAGAGGGAAAGCAGGCACAGTAAGTAACCAGGCGAATTCATTTTTACTAACAACCACGATATATCTCCACGATGTTCAGCCGGCAACTGACTTGCAATTGAAGCTGAGTACTCGCAGCAAGTGCGTGGCCCCTGAGAAGCAAGTGATTGCTAATTGAATAAGTAAACCCTCCCAGAAAGATGCGGTTTCTTTGGTACTCCAGTTTATTTTCTTCGCTGGCGACTTGCTATATCACTGAGCGCCTGTTCCAGTGGCACAGAAATCAAATCCAAGACATTTTCTTCACAATTTTTGGTATAGGACGAGCAGTCGCCGTGCTCTCTTCCCTCAAATTCAGCCTGGTAATACTCGTGCGGCAGGTGCTCATCCTTGGAGCTGCTGGGGCTGTAAGGATACAGTACTTTTAAATATTTGATAGCTAATTATATTGAGAAACTCACCTGAATATAATGTGTACAAGACTACCTAAGAAGCCATTGACATCGCCCAGCTGCGAGGCATTTGTATCGCATATCAGGCGCAGCAAACAGGCTTCGGGTGGAAAACCAGATCTGTAAGGAGATATATTGCTTATAAATTCAATTTAACATACTGGTGACTAGCCAACCCACCTCCTTAACTTATCCCGCAGCATGGCATAGAAGACGGAGCGACTCATCAGGGTCAAGCCACGCTTTTCACGCGATGCTGCCACTTCGGAGACATTCGCAGAGGAAGTGATATTCCCCTCCAATGTCCAATCTGTGCAATTCTGACAATGCCTGCCCTTGGCATCACGTCCCGTGGTGGGATACGTCAGATAGCCATCCTGGAAGTCCTGGCCCATCTGAGAAGTAAACGAAAGAAACAATCTCTCTGTTAAACAAAAGACTTCAGACACGAACCCCGTGCCGCGAGACTCACCAAAATCGGGGGATATTTGTACACGTGCTCCGGTTGATAGTAATTGAACTCGTAATTGTACGAAAGGAACACATTCCGATGCGGCAAGCCGATGGGCACAGAGATGGCCATAAAGATCTAGAAAACCGAAAGCATTTTACAAAACACAGCACTCATCGGCTTGAATTTATAGTACCCCGTACTCGGAGTTGGTGGTGAAAAGCAGGGAGCAGTCCCCTAACTTCCAGTTTATTATTATGGCACAAAGACAAAGCCAAGGGCTAAAGTTCAATACTCTGAACAACATGGTGTTCAGTAAGCGCCAAGGTATCCAATAGTAACTGATTTTCGATGCTCGATGAACAGCGTTTCAAAACCAACTGGCGGAGCTCTCCGAACAAATGCCGACAAGAAAGGTGCGTGTGCACGAAGCTGTTAATTAAAACCAAGAATTGAAATCTGGGTCGTCCCCGAATTGGTTTAATGCAGTTCAAACTGTAAGCGCCTGATCCATCATCTAGTTTATTGTCTTCTACCATTTTGTGTGTCCAGAACATCGTATAACGACCTTGAGATCAAGTCCAAGACATTCTCCTCGCATTGATTGACGCAGTTGATGCCCCTCCCACTCGGCCTGGTAGTAATCGCTGGCCAGATTCTCGTCACTCGAGCTGCTGGCTCTGCAAGAGGAAACCCCTGTTAGATTGCTAAAAATATCTTTCGCTTTTATTAGTTAGCGCCACTTAGGTGTCTAAGCTTTCGTTATCGTGATTAGCAGCCGGTGAAGAAAAGCTCTGGCCACTTACGTGAATATGATATGCACTATGCTGCCCAAGAGTCCATTGACTTGGCCCAGAGTCGAGGCCTTTGAGTCAAACCGCAGAGATTCTCCCAAAATAAACGCAATCACGACACTGGCCACAAGTAGACAGGGAAACAAAAAGCCGGTTTGTACGAATTTGCAAATAATGTTTTATTCCAATGCGTTCCGCATACGCTTAGAAGAGTTAACCCTATTCTATAATAATGGTTCTTGAGGTGTGTGGCAGACGGTCGAGGTCGCCTCCGTTTGGCGTTTGCTACCTGGCCTTGCGCAGCTTTCGCTCCTTCCAAGTGACGAACTTGCCGTTGGCGGTGCGCAGCAGCTGGTTCATGTGCTGGGTCAGCGAGGAGCGCAGCGGCGAGAGCTCGTGCATGGCGCGGTTCTGTAAAAGCATTCAATTAAGTAACAAATTCAATAGGTTGCTCGCTGTTCAACCTACTTCGAAGGGCACCAGTTTGGCCATTTTAAAGCGCTGCAGGGTCTCGTGCATGCGCTGCAACTTGGCCTCCAGCTCATCGGTAGTAGGTGGAAAGCAGCTCCAGAAGTGCTTAAGCAGTTCCGACAGCGACAGATACAGGTGGCGTAGCTCACGCTGGAAGTCCCTGGGTACCAGCTCTGCAGTGGTAAAGGCCGTGTCAACAGTGACTCACAAAATGTAAAACATATATAGCAACTTACGTCCTGCAGACTGCTCCTGGAAGCCACGCATCATCGAACCGCCTGGACTCAGCTCGCCCAGGGCATTCACGGCCGCCTTGGAACAGATAACCGTGCGCTGCACGTTGCGATTGAGCCAGTTCTCCGAGTTGCGCACCAGCTTGTACTGCACCTCCTCGAGGCTCTGCGAGTCGTGGTGGTTATCGTATATACTGTTCTGGGTGGGACCATTGAGGTACCGCTCCACCCGGGACAGCTCGAAGTGTTTGGAACTGTTGGCCTTGTCTCCGGCGGCATCCTCGCCGTCCATCTCCATGACGGGATCACCGAGATCCTCGTAGTGAATCTTGTCGATCAGTCGTTGTTTTTTTAACTGCGGCTCGTCCGTGTCCGCCTGATCGGTGGAACGCTTGGAGGCAGCCGCAGCTTCCATCGCCGTGGCCTTTCCATTAAGGCCGTTCGTGTAGGCGGAATGGGAAACCGGACCGTTGGCACTGTTGGTGCCATTGGTCGCGCCGGGCGGGGCATTCACATTGGCACAGGTCTTGAGCACCATGATGGAATGCTGATTAAATCGCTTGATCATGTTCTGGTGCACAATGTTGCCGCTGTTCACGACATTGCGATCGCCGGCCACGCTGCCGAAGCCCTCCTCCAAGGGAACATCCTCGAACTTCTTGAGGTCCAGCAGGGGATCGCCGGCTCCCTGCTGCACAGCCGCCTTCAAGGCCTGATCGTCTATCTTGCCGCACTCCGTGAAGATATCCTTAGTGCCGGCGGTAAGACGATCGCGGTGGAAGTAGTGCGACTGGAAAAACTTGGTCCAAAACTCCGACTCGGGCATCTTGGCGGGCACATTCTCCATGTGCTTGCGCTTGACGGCGGGATAGGTCTTGAAAATGCAGTGAATCACGTCGGCGGTAAGGTTGTACTTGAGGCCATTGCAGCCGTCCGTTTGCGGCTTGATGTCGGCCAGAAAGGCGCCAGAAACACCTGCAAATAGGTCGCTGAGTAAGTTAAGAATGTAAAAAGAAGAGTACTTATTAGACTGACCGATCTCCTGGGACTTGCCCATCTTCTTGAGGGCATGCTCCTTGGCGTGTGTGGCCCAGAACTCGTCGCTGGTCAGCACTTTGGTGATCACAAGGTCCTTGTACATCTGCAACAGGTTGGGGTTCTCAACGAGTATGCGATTCTTGTCCTCCAGGTCCTTGTCCACCTTGCGCTTGAAGTTGGGTAGCAGCTGCTGCAGCAACTCCTTGACCTTGTCGCGGTCGGCAAGCATAGCGGGCTGTCCCTGGCGATTCACGAAATGGAAGGTGGAGGTGTTGCCGTCGTGCAGCACCACTTGGAGCTGCACCTTCGGCTTGCCCTCCGGGGAGATCTTTTGGGCTGTGCAGGAAGAGACATGTTACTTTAGCTAACTGGCACGGCACGGGGACAGAGCAACACCCACTCTTGATGTCTGCATAGCGGTGGGAGACCGTCACCGTGTCCCGATGCTCGGCCATCCAGGCCAGCCGCTCGTTCATCACGTAGAGGGTGCCGTCGCCCTTCTTGTACCGCACCTCGCCCATCTGGAGCAGCACATCCTCGCTGCTGGTGGTCATCGTGTCCTCCTCAGCTCAGCGGCGCTCAGCAGTACCAGTAGCAGTTCCACGGTCGCCGTCAGATCGCATTAGCAGGAACCAGAGACGCCAGCAGTGGCCTGACACCTGAAAGAACGGAAGAGGCGGGCGTTGTAGCATCTTGGGTGGCGGAAAGTGTGCGCTATATGACGATATAGACCCTGCCGGCGAAATTTCACCGTCTAGCGGGCGCAAAAACGCACAATTCCACGTTATTTCCCCGTGGAATGAAAATGCTTCACCTTACCGCAGAATAGAACCAGTGTGACCGCACCGATTGCGACAAACAAATCCCACTTGTAATCGACTTGTAATCTTTTGACTTGAAGTGATAAAAAAAAACTTAATCAAATGACGTGATATATATATATGCATATATCTTTTGCCGATATATTTATAAATCTAAACATTCAGTCGAATAAGTAAATCGTAAAACGTAATAGTGAAAATGCGCCAGTCACTTGAAGCAAACAGTGTGACCAGTTACAGAAATATTGGATATATAAAATACCAGATCCGCTAGGAAGTTGGCGCTACCGAAAGCTTAATTCAAATGCATTAAGGTTTAAAAATAAACAAATAAAAAGCGTGTTACGCGTTTATAAATATTTATTATATAAATGTGTTTATAATTGTTGTTTTGTGGGAAATCTGGAACAAGAAGAAGGTGCCTTGCCGTAGCTAAGGCTCTGTTTCCGCCTGCTTACGTTTCGATTTTCATTTTTTTTAGAAGCGAGGAGACTTTATTTTTTCTTTCAAGAATGAACAAACGCTGATCGTTGAATTATACTAACAACTCAAATATGCTGACAAAAAAACAAATAAAGCTAAGAGCAATCTGAAGTACCCAAATGGGAAACTGAAGACGGGCTTTTGTTTATCTTCGAAGGAACTGAATGATGATGAGAGGGTCGCTTTAACAGTTGCTCTTCCGATCGCTAAGCTTTGAGAATTATGAAGAAGATAATTCAGAGATTGTTGCTCAAATTGTTTGCATAATTATGTATATTTTATTAACAGCTAAAGTATTTAATTCTAGTTTCAGTGCTTGGTCCGCTCCAGCGTCCGTCCCCGATCGAGCAGCTCCCGGAAAGTCTTGATCTCGTGCCGCGGAATGCTCTCCCGGTACTTGGGCTGCATCAAACCGTATATAAAGTCCAGCTCCGTCTCCTCGTCGTGTCTTCCCTCCGGCAACTTGGCCAGCAGGGCTCGCTGCTTGCACACGAAGGTGTCTATCGCCTCACCGCTGTCCTGCTTCGTCTCAAAGATCTCCATGTAGAGCTGATAAGAGGGTTTGGTGGGTGAAAAGTGGTCGCGGAGCAGCTGAAGGGCATCTGACCAGGTCTTGGCATCTCGCCTCACGCCCTTCCACCAGATCACGGCGATGCTGTTGAACAGCAGCGGGAGGCCCTTCAAAGCATCCTTGTCACTGATACCCTCCACCTCCTTGTAGGTCTCCACAGCATTGATGAACTCGTCCACCGCGTCGTGATCCCGCTGGCCACTGAAGCGCACCGGACAATTGCTGAAGCTCCCCTTGGAGAGCGGCTCCTCGTCTTTGATCGGGGCCAGCGCCTTGATGGTTTCGATGAGCATGCGGAATTGTTCGTCGGACATCTGCGTCATTTTGTTTGGGTTTCTTCTAGCGCCTTGGTTCCCCGAAAAGTAAACAAATGCCGGATGTCCACAACAAATCGAAACCCAATCTGTCGAAGGAAGGGGAGCAACTGTGGCGACAAATTTTGCAAGCTGAGCATTTTCGCTGCTTTGTGAAATCAGCTCTCTCTTTGGCTGAAAGCTTTTTCGAATTTCGAAAAATAGCCCCCACGCTCTCTGATTGTTTTTTCTTAATTGGGGGAGCATGTTCCTCCTCGCCTCTCTGGGGGGTTCACCCTCCTATCTTTATTTGAAATTTACACGAATTTTACCAGCAGATATAGTGCCCTGATAACAGGTGGCCTTCTAAATAAATATATAATAATTAGAGAGTTGGAAAATGTCATTGCTTTAATTGATTGACTTAAAAGAGATAATTTCTTTTGGGTTCAAACGGAGGTCTATGAATAGTTGGCTTATTTTCTCTGAAAACCAGTTCTATTAGGTCATCTCTTTCATGACGTCAGATTGGGAAAAAAATAAAAATATGCTACTTTACTTGGAGCCAGCAATCTGCGAGTCAAAAACATTTAATAAATTCTTGACATTTCTTGGAATCAATAAGCTAAAGTCCG
>JAEIIH010032940.1:0-10268 GCA_018904745.1 Drosophila orosa
ATGTAATTTGTCTCAATAATTTACAACTCAATATTACTTACTTACTTTAAAAAAAAAATTGTATATTTTCCAAAGTAAAATATAAAACAAAAATAAAAAGTATTGAAAAAAAAATCCACATCTGGTTCCATCCGGGATCGAACCGGAGACCTTCTGCGTGTAAAGCAGACGTGATAACCGCTACACTATGGAACCAGCCGGCTCACGGTCGTCCCAATTTCAGTTTTATCCAGCAAGGCTAAGGAAATCCATAGCACACTTTCCAGCTGTGGGAAAAATATACTCAATTTTATTGAAAAATTTAATTTAATTAAAAATGCACCATTGAGTTAAAACCGAGGTTTGCTATATCTGTGAGTATCATAAATATTTTTATTTAAAAGCGAAAAGCACATCAATAATACGTCTTAGGCATGTTTGTGCCTATATTCGAATAAAATCTGGTTGCTACTTAGTTGCAAGCATTATAAAATAAGTATAAATTAAGCATTAAAATTACAAACACAGTTGTAAATGTATTGCACCGTTGTTCAACCTAAATAGTATTATGCACTAAACAATAAATCAACAAAAACTAGGGAGCTAATAACGAAAAATCACTGAGCAGAATACATAATCTGAGGGTGTAGAAAACCAGGATTAGCAGGAGGAGAAACCAAAACTGGGCGCGCAAGCCGCTGAGGATTTGCAGCTGGACTAGCAGGCGATTTCGCTTAAAAAACTCGCTTCAGTAACGCCTGGCTGTGGTCGGTCTGGGCACACCCGAGGTCCGTGGCCTAGCGGACTTGGAGCGCATGGGATTGGACACGCCATCGGTGTTGTAGCTGAGGTAAACGTGCGATAGATCCACAAAGTCCGGCTCCTTGCCGCTTGTCTTGTGGGCCGAGATGTGCTTGCGCATGTTGTTGCCCGTGTAGGCCACACACTTCAGCTGCCACTCGCCAATGTCCTCGTTCCAATGGGTATACTGATTGATCATGGACTGGTACTCCTTGGGCACGTACGAGTTTAAGACAAGTTCGCAGAGTGCCAGCTCCCTGGACAGGCTCCTTATATTCTCGTAGATGCCCTCCTTTTCGCGCTGGTGCTCCTGCTGCTGATCAGCCAACTCCGACTTCACGCCCATCAGCATCTGCATCACCCGGTGGATCTTCTTGGTGATGCCAGTACTGGCGTCCTGGAGCGTGGAATACCGCTCCTCAATGTCAATCCTTTCGGTGGCCTTTTGCTGTAGGGTTTGCTTCAGGGCCTCCTCGGATTTCTCGCGTTCCTCCAACTCCGCAATGGACTGCTCCAGTAGTTTCTCCTGGGTCTGGGCCTTCTCCAGCAGATTCTCGCCGCCCACGAGGATTTTTCCCTCGAGGGAGACTAGCTTATTACGCAGCGTTTCCTGCTCCGTCTTGGCATGCTCTATTTCTCGCTGATGTTCGCTCTTACGCTGTGCCAGCTCCTCCTTCTCCTCGTCGGTCTTCTCGCGCTTCTTCTTCGGCTTCTTCTCCGCCACCTGCACAGTTGACGACTCCATTTCGATCTCCAGAGGCGCCTCCAGTTCGTCGTCGGCTGTGTCCTCCTCCTCTTCGGAGCTGGGCGGCTCCTCCTCCAAGCTGCTGCCCTCCTCCAGTTGCTTCCGAAGTCGGGCAATCTCCTCCTGAAAGTGACGAAGCAAAGCATCCTTGGGCTCCTCGTTGATGTGCATGCGATTCTGAATGTTCTTGGCGCGACTAGCATAGCGTAGAGTCGATATGGTCTCCATGTAGTTGCTATCCGCTGGACTGATGGTGGCACACATCACGGTTTTGGAGTTGCCTCCCAGGGAATCCTGGAGAAGTCGCGTTAGCTTTGAGTTCCTGTAGGGGATGTGAGTACTCTTGCCATCAACCAGGGCACTGATGACATTTCCCAGCACCGACAGCGACAGATTTATCTTGGTGGCTTCCTTCAGCCGCTGGCCAGTGGCCTGGGTCTTGGACTGTCTCTCGGAACCGGCGAGATCCACCAGCTGGAGCTTACCCATCCGCACGTGCTGGACACCGCCTTCGCCCAGTTCACTCCGCTCCACGGTGATCGAGAAGATGGCATGCGAACGGGAGCTCTCCTGATTCATCTTGGTGGCGCCCACAGCCCGGTTCTTGTTGCCCAACCGCATTATATTCTCCAGATCGTCGGCATTGTGCACCACATAACCGCTGAGATCCTTGACAAAGACACCAATGTCCGGGCGCTCCTTGACCTCCAGACTCTTGCCCACATCCTTGCCCAGCAGGTCTCGCACCTCTTCGTTGTATATCTCCATGTAGCTGACGCGCACCAGGAACTTTTGGTTCTCCTTGGCCTTGGCAATGTGCCCGAAAATGTGGGCAAAGGCGTTGGGTATTATGCCCTTTGTCTGCGGCGAATCGGGATTGCCGGACATGGTGTAGGTCTTGCCCGTGCCCGTTTGGCCATAGGCCAGTATGGTGCCATTGTAGCCCTCGAGAACCTTGTCCACAATGGGGCGAGCCGTGTCCACGTACAGATCCAATTGGTTGGAGCCGCCATCGAAGACGTTGTCGAAATAGTACGTCTTCGGCGGTTCGTTGGCCGTGGCATTCGGCTTCATCACCGTAATGGCTCGATTGATCTTGTCCACGGAAATCGCACTCAGGGCTCCCGCGGTCAACTCATTTTTGTCCATCGGCCGTGTTCGCACCACCACACGCACATTTTCGATTTCATCATCGAGCTGCTGACCCGCTGTGTTTCCCGGATTTCCTTCCTCCTCCTGCGGCGGCATTTTGATGTATCCTGCGGGCGTCTCCGGTTAATTCCTCTTTCAATCAATGCAACTGACTAGTATTTCCGCTGACCGCAGTTAGTGGAAATCGATAGCTGCTAATTTTCCTCGCATTTGTTTATGCGTTGCTAGGTTTTTTTTGTTTTTTTTTTTTGCGAGTGATTAAGCGATGGCTAATCAGCTGTTATCGATAAGTGCTAAAATCGGACAAAGAGGGCTGCCAGATAAGCGGAAAAGGCAACGAATACTAACGGGAAAGTACTAGATAATACTAAAACTAAGTACTAGATAAAACTTTAGCATAATTGAACAAAATTAAGACCTTAATTGTGCAAATTTTCTTGATAAGAACAATTTATTATTAATCCATTCATACAAAAAATCATTGAGCTATGTGTACTCCGCAATGTGTAAATGGGTGATTTCCGACACTGTATATATACTTATATTCATGATCATCCTCATGAGTTGATATAGCCTATCTGTCTTTATTTTTCTCCGGTATTTGTAATGCATTGTCCTACCAGTACAAGGAATTTATGTTGATGTCCCTATAAAACTTCCAAGATTTCTTGAATTGGTTTACTGGACGACATATACATGGACATCTGTAATATATAAAATTTATATATATTTTAAATACTTAAACTTACATCAAGTTTAACTCGCTAGCATTTGGTTTTTATTGTTTTTCTGTATTATTATCTCCCAAATCCCATCTTGTTATGTAGGCCTCCACCACTATAATAACGGTATCTTTCTAGTATTTGTATCTCTTGTTTTGCTCCTAAAATGTTAGCAAGTTGTGATGAGATGTACCCGGCTGAAGAACACATTTCCATGAAACATTACTCAAATGTTTATGACATTTATTATTCAACATAAAATTAATTTCCATGTTATTATAAATACATAACGTATTTTAGTATATATTTCCTATGTATATATTGAACGCCGGTCCGGTCACACTGGCGGCTTGATAGCGAATAAGAGGAAGAGAGAAGTCAGTGGAATTAAGAGATTCTATTGGCAATTCGCTGTCCGAAAGTTTCATAAATACGACCGCCGACGCAGAAATTAAAACTCCGGCATGGCAGCCTCATTGCGAAGATTCCACGGCTTAAGGTTGCTGAAATCGACCCCAGCCCTCAACCTGCAGCAGGTAAAGATCCGGGAAGGAAACCGCGGAGAGGGCACAAATTTTCCACAGTCGTGTCGAATTGGGGAAAAACATCATTTAAAAAAACACTTGATTTGGACAATTTGCCAGTGTAATGTTTCAAATCGAACCTCGGAGCAGCCTTTATCTGTGATCCGTAATCTAAATGGGCAGCCAGTGCACCGATTCGATGCCAACCCCCCAATTATGTAACTCCGTGCAAAAAATCGTATCTACTGTTTGGCCAAGGCTATAGTGACTATATTCCATTATTTTCCCCTTGCAGGCGAAGAACCTTTCATCCGCCGGCAGCTGGGCAAGTGGCAACAAGAAGGTGAGTTTGCGAGTCAGGAATCGGAGATTCCCAACCTGGCATTTCATAATACCCGAACGGACCTAACCTCAAAACGCGTTTGCTTCTCTCTTCTCCGTCGCTGTCGGTGTGGGTGTGTGCGTTGTGCGTTGTGTGTGTGTGTGCACCAAACAGCTGATCGGTGCCATGGGAGCGCTTACCGGCGGCGTTGGAGCCCTCCTCTTCGCCTTGGAGCAGTCCGTGCAGGCGTCCGGCGGCGAGGTGCACTCCCCAGCCCAGGCCTGGAATCACAAGGGTCTGCTGTCCGCCCTGGATCACCAGAGGTAAGCGGGATAAGTTGGGGAGAGGCGATCAAACTCCCTGGAAAGGGTCAGAAGGGAATTGATCCGCTTCATTATATTTCTTAACTGTTAATAAAATGAACTGTTATAAAATATTAACTCATTCTTGCAGCGTCCGTCGTGGCTACGAGGTGTACAAGCAGGTCTGCTCCGCCTGCCACTCTATGCAATACATTGCCTACCGCAATCTGGTTGGTGTCAGCCACACCGAAGCCGAGGCCAAGGCTGAGGCTGAGCAGATCACGGTACGTCCTTTAGAGTAATCAATGCATAAACCAAAGACATATAATCAGTTTGTGCATTCCCCAACAGGTCAAGGACGGTCCGGATGACAGTGGCAACTACTTCGATCGCCCTGGCAAGCTGTCGGACTACTTCCCGTCGCCTTATCCCAACGAGGAGGCGGCCCGTGCTGCCAACAACGGTGCCTATCCTCCGGATTTGAGCTACATCGTTTCGGCCCGAAAGGGCGGAGAGGATTACATCTTCTCGCTGCTCACTGGCTACCACGATGCTCCTGCCGGAGTGGTTCTTCGTGAGGGCCAGTACTTTAACCCGTACTTCCCGGGCGGTGCCATTTCCATGGCCCAGGTGCTGTACAACGAGGTAAGTGTTGCGAATAATTAATACACAAGATTAAATGCAATTAAAGTAATGTATTCCGCTTGCAGGTCATCGAGTACGAGGACGGCACAGCGCCGACTCAGAGTCAGCTGGCCAAGGATGTGGCCACTTTCCTTAAGTGGACCTCCGAGCCGGAGCACGATGATCGGAAGCAACTGCTGATCAAGGTGATCGGAATCCTAGGCTTCCTCACTGTCGTCTCGTATTACATTAAGCGACACAAGTGGTCGTCGCTCAAGTCGCGAAAGATCGTGTTCGTGCCCAAGGATAAGAAGTAGATTGTTTGAATTTGATTTTCGATGGTGTGAAGAATTGCAGTGTTATCGCGGCTTTACCGACTAATAAAGATAAATCAATTTTAAGCAAACCAAACAACACACAAAACCAGCCACCAAGTCAATGTTCTCTCTCAAAGAAAGGAAACCAAACAATGCGATGTGCGAGAGTCAACAACACGAATACGATCCAAATAAAAACTAGCTAAAACAATAACGCCACTTGAGATGTCAGATCGGAGAAAGCACAGAGGGGAGGATTTAAAGCTAAAGAAACTATGAGAGTCTAGAAAAATGTAACGAGGATGGATAATATTACATTGATTGTGTATAACATCTATAGTAATTTGAATGTATTTAAAGAAAATAAACAATTGACAAACGGAAATGATTTCCCAGTGATCATATCAGAGAATATCTAACAAGTTGGGGTTTACATTTTAGATATATCAAAATTTACAATGATAGTTGGGAGATTAATTTGTTTTTCAAGTCAAAAATAGCTTGATTTTTAATTTAAAGGCGTCCAAAAGTATGCTTTAAACCACAAAGGCAGCTAATTTCGAGACACCAAAGTTGTATACCCTTGCATTTTGCAATTGGACCCTTGAAAATCCATTGAAATTCGGTCAAATAAAAAAAGATAACTTTCAAAAGAGATTTAAAACATTTATGTATGAAAACATACCTGTGCTGATTTTACTAGGTTCTCATATTAATTGACTGATCTATCCTATAGAAGCTATATAGTATAGTAATCCAATTTTGATCAAATTTTAAAAATAAGTATATCTCGGGGTTTATGCATATATGTCAAAAAACAAGCAAGTTACCTACACTATTGGTCAAGTTACTAAACTACAGTAAAAAGTACAATAATAAATTGTCTCACAACTAAAAAAAAAAGAAAGTTATGCAAATTTTCATATTATTTTCCCATTAATTTTACGATCGTTCCTATGGCAGGTAAGACATAGTCGTCAGATTTTATTATATTAAATATTAACTAAATTAATATGAAATTCTAGAAACTTTAAAAGTGGCCGCACTTCGGAATACAAAAGTTACTTTTGTTTATTTTCCCATTAATTTCTTATCAGCTTTGTATATTATAAGTCTTTCGATCAGGTCCGTTCGTATTAATATACCAATGGAAATAGAAAGATAATTACACAGGCCGAAAAAATATCTCAGAACCAAGAACCAGACAATACTTTTCTAATAGTTTTCGAGCTGCTGAACTCGAATCAGGTTTCCAAAGTTCCTATAGGTCAGGTTTTCAAAATATCTCAACTCAAAAGTTCACAAAATTCCGTTTTTGGGGTACTTCAGAGGTGCTGCAAATTCAAAATGGATTTTTTTTTAAGATAAACAATACGGCATCTTAAAGTACTGTTCTTGTCCTCCATAATCAGTTTTTAAAATTTGTACAAAAACTTTTTTTTTAATTTGAGATATCGTCTGTTGAACCTATGTCCGAAGTTTTATATACATCTCTGAGTGTGGGGAATTTGACAATATACATATATGGACAAATATCAATATAAATTCAAAGGACGATATCTCGGAGACCAATAAAGATTCTTCCAAATTTTAAAAACTGAGATTAAAGGGCAAGAACAATACTTTAAGATGTTGAAACGATCATCTTAAGAAAACAATTAGTTTTGAATTTACAGCACCACAAAAGTACACAAAAAATGTATTTTGTGAACTGTTGAGTTAAAATATTTTCATTCATTTAAATAGCTCTATAAATAAGAGACTAGTGTGATTAGATCGACTCAGCTGTTGTTCAAGAATACATATACTTTATAGGGTCGGAAATTACTCCTTTCACTAGGGACAAACTTCCGACTAAATTATATGGTTATGAATAATTAGGCTGAATAGCTTACTTTTGTTAAGCATTTATAGCTTCTTCTGTGGCCCCAATGATAAAATTCAGCATTAAAATGTTAAACAATTATTATTCCTACACCAATCTAATAATTATACAATGATCCTCCGTAAGGTTTACCCATTTCAAACTCTGTTAGCTGAGATTAAGAATGAAAAATGCAAAAGGAACTCCGTAGAATGTGATTAGAAAAACATGGGCAAAGATCGGCCGTCAATTAAACGTAATTTAAATTACAACTTCCGTTTAAGTGATGACTGATCCTCACCTGTTATACTTTTCTTTTTTATTTGATTAATTGTTTTATTTAGAAGCTTAAATTAAAGTATTATTTTAATCATCGTTCATCATTCTTTCCGCTCGATTTCCTCATCAGCTTAGTGTGTGTGTGTATATATATATATCTATAATTTCCACTTGTCAATGATTACAAATCGCGTCTCTCTTGCCGTCCCAAGCGATTTGGGAGGAAGGTATCGACGAAAACAAAAGAAATCAACAAAAGATCGCTTCTTCAATAGAAAAAAAAAACTTTCGTACTGGCGCCGTCTACCAAAATTTCCTTCGACTTGTTTTTTTTTTGTTGTTTTGTTTTATTTAAATTATTATATATTTTTTGTTTTTATGCATATAATTAATAAATTTTAGTTTAGGCAAAAAACAATAATTACGCATCTCTCCCTCCAAAGAACTCGACTCTTAAATCTTCTCATTCTCATGCTTTGCTGGCATTTCTTTTATGTTCGTTTCGATTAGTTTACGCTTACGGGTACGGGTTCTGTTGCTGTTGAAATTATAAACTGAACTGACTCTTTGCATCTTTCTCATAGGCATTGATTAATTGTTTCTCTGCTCGCTGCTTTTGTTTTATTTCTTATTTAAGAAGGTTGTTTTGTTGGGACTGAAGTAGAAGTAAAGTAACCAAACACGATGACATAGTTTCATGACGGAAGGGACGACGACGACGACAATGACGACGACGACGACCTTTTCTGCTACCGCATTTATCGCTGCTGTTCCTTTTACTTATAGTATATAGCTTGCATTTGGTTGTTGTTGTTTGCTACAATAACCGCACTCGATCTCCAATTACGTTCATCATCATAATCATCATAATTCGCTGCCGGCGGAACAACGCGAAGGAGCAGCCGCCACACACTCTCATCCACGGATGGGGTCGACCTTGGTCTTGGACTTGGACTGATGGCGTTTTCCTGCTGTTACATATTGTGTTTTTTTATAGAGTGTGCACACGTTGCTCCCGTCGAAGTTGCAGTCGTTCCCGCTTGTGTTGCTAACGGATGTTGTCGACTAAAAACAGCTTCCTTCTGGCGGCTGGGCCAGCTTCAGGTTCTCTTTCATGGTCATAATCCTTCGGATTTCCTGCAGCATCGTTTTTATAGTGTACTCGCGACTCCACCGGGCCAACATGGGAACTGATCTATGATCAACCTGTGGGAATTTCAAGTGAAATCAAATCATCAGCCTCCTCCGTTGATTGTTTAACTAGTTAAATCCAATTGTTTGTACTCACCACGCCATTGTTCTGGTTAATGCAGTTAATATTTACTTTAGTTAAAAACCTGAGCGTCGGCGGCTCATCCGGATAGTGTTCGCCACACTCGATCTTTAGCGAATACATTCGATTCTCGAATGGTGTCTGTAAGCAATAGAATAACTTGTAATTACCGCGATTCTATGAAAAACTATTTGCAATTACGATGAGTCAGTCCAGTCAGTCACTGCCCCCATTCCACATTGGTTTTCTATTTTTCAACTGCCACTGCACCGTAAACCTAGTCGGAGTTCTACTGCTGGAAAAGGCGGCCCCACCAACCCCAACTCCTCAATGATTCATGCGGCGGCGCGCGCAGCCTTCCTTTGGACTCTACAAAAAATGCAAATCTAGTTTGCTTCGGCTTTTTCTTACAAGCAATTAACAACGGAAAAGATTTAATCTATAAAATATGTATAAATTTCTTTGTTGCCTAGCTAAACTAACAATTAAGTTTGCTGAAGGCAAAGCGGCCTAAATTTGTGTTTTTTGAATAACCTTGAATGAAACCCAGAATACTAGGTTTTGATTGCTATAAACAACGAGCACTTTAGTGGAAAATTTTTAGAAAAGTGTATAAAAGCATGTTGTTTAGGTTTAGCATTACATTTAGGATACATTTCTTCAAGATCCTTATATTATAAGCCTTGATATTAAAGAACCAACCAGGTTTTAAAGGTTATTCCATTACAACTTTTTGTTAAATTTAATGTACTTTTCTGTTAGATAAAAGGTATGAAATTCCTCAAATACAATACAAGCTGATAACTTCTAAAGTCTTTTCACGATGAGTTGCCTGAGCAAATGCAAATATTACCAACTTTTCTTCTCTTCCGAAAAACACAAAGCCAAACATTTAACAATCATCGTTCTTTACGCAACCCCGAGGCGATAAAATGTCAATAATCCTACCAAAATAACTGATAACTGGGGCTTATCTCGTGACGTAGCTAAAATAATGTGGGGGAAAGTGTAGTGCAGTGCTTGTGGAATCTACAGGTCTTCCGATCGCAGCGGAAACTTACTCTAGGCGGACCAATGATCATGCCGATCCAGTAGGTGAGCGTCATGTCGTCGTCGTTCTCCAATCCCCACGATATGGTGCCATCGCCCACGCCCTTCTGGCCCTGATCCAGCTCCTCCAGTAAGCGGAAATTTCGTGGCACCACTGCAATGTGAAAAAAATGAAGAGGTGAGAACTCGATTTAAGCACGATGACATAATGGATTTTCACTGAAAAACATTAATGTTTAAAGAGCGTCATTAAGTTCTGGCGACGCAAGCACAGAAAACGAAATCTATTATAAAATATGATTAAAAATGTACAT
>JAEIIH010032941.1:0-10111 GCA_018904745.1 Drosophila orosa
CTATATACACAAATAAAAGTAATATTATTGCAAGTATTGGATTAGTGTTTTACTTTTCTTAGTAAAACATCTAAACATTTTAAATATAATTTAATAAATTTTCTCCAAAATTTAAGCAACAAACAAAATTTTCAAATATATATAAATATTAAATATATTTTCCCAGGCATTAAAAGTACACAAATGGCCAAATCAAGATTTTTCACAAATATCAGGCATTCCAAAACCGGTAATTCCCAATTTAATTGAAAATCAGCTGATTGCAAAAACTTTAATCTTGCAAGCTGTTCGCTCTCTCTCTCTCTGACTTAGTCCCTCTCTCGCCCACTTCTTCCCGTTGGCTTCTGTGAACTTCATCTTGACGTTTGGCATTTGTCACTTCATTTGGGTTTTTATGAATTTCTTGTACAAAAAAGAAAGGAAAATAATAAAAAAAAAAAAAAGTGGCTAACCTTTAATCGCTATAAAAAAAAGTTATACAAAAATCTTGGCATACGCACACCCGCACAGAGAGATTATTTAATTATACACGCAAAAAAGAGAGGGCGTAGAAAAAAATAAAATTAAACAGAGAAAAGAGCAAAAGCAAGAGGAACTGCAAAACCACAATAAAGAGAGGTGAAATAAATTTTATTTAAAACAAAAAACAGACATTGAACTTTTGGATGGCGAATTTGGGTGTGTAGGCGAAGCAATGCGAAAGAGCAGCACAAAGCAAACGGCCCGAAGGCGGCACAATGTTATTAATTCTTGCGGGGATACAATGCTAAATCTAATTTAATATTTTTTGTTTTATTTACTTTTTGCTGTCGGCTTCTTGGCTGCGTCGTCTCCGTCGTCCGCCTTCTTCTTCTCGTTTAGCGGCGTCTGCTGCTTCTTCACTGTTTTCTAGACACGCACACAGGCACACCGGCTAGCACACTCAAATACACTCTCACACACACGAATATGAGCTTTCGGCTGTTTACAAACTTTTGCGACGTTTTCAAGTGCGACGCAGGCAGCGCAGTCGGCAGAGACGCTGGCTTTAACTATTCTCCTCTGCGTTTCCTATCGCTGTTCGTTGGTCGTTTGTCGGTTTTTTTTTTGCAAACGCTTTAATAACTTTCTATTGCTATTTTTATATATTTTTATACACACGCACACTATTGAGAGGTAGACACGTACGATAATATTTCACTAGCTCTCTTTTTCGCTTTTTCTCTCTCTATAATTTACAATTTTTCCTATAATTTATTTTTCTTTTTCAATTCGTTCGTCAGCTTTAAGCTTACACACACACGCACAGGAAACACACGCAAAACGAACGAGAACAGACGGTAACTACAGTTATGGTTGTTGTTATTGCTATTATTTTGTTGTTGTTGCGAGAGCAGCTGATCTCAAAACGGGAGGAACAGTGGGAAGAGAGAGTGAGTCTTAACTTCGCGCTCTTCGAACTAACCGCGACAAAAATTAAAATCAAACTGTGAATGTGAAGCTAGCTGAAAACGGAAATCAAACAACGCGACGCCGACGGCGACGTCGGCAGAGGCCAGCGCCTGCGCAAAGTAATAGCCGCTCTCACTCTCTCTCTCTCTTTCCCAACACGTTTGAATGAATGAACGAGGCTGGAATGCGGGAAGAGCGAAGAGAGCGGCATGCCAAATAGTTGTAGAAAAGCGCCGGCAAAACGGAACTCCACGCTCTCGGCCGCTCTCTATCCCTCTCTTTCTCTCTGCCACCCACACCCTTAGTTTGCCGGAAAATGGTATTTCATATGCGGCGGGGGTGTAATTTCCCCAAAAAACCCCGCAAACGAGACTGAGAGAGCGAGAACCAGTGCCAATGGCAGAGAGTCAGGGAGAGAGAACGAGAGCGAATGCTGTTGACGTCAACGTCTGAGTCAACGCTTTTGCTTCTGCCGCCGCCTCTGCCGACGTCGCAAAGCGCCACCACCCAAAAAAAGGCGAGAAGAAGAAGAACGAAACACAAAAATTCGCACAGTGGAGCAGAAATTAAGCTTGTGGCAAAAATATATTACTTCATTCATCATTTTGGCGACATGCTTCGCTCTCCCATTCGCTTTGCCCTCTCTCTTCGGTTCGCTTACTTTAGGTTGCAAAATACAGTGGGGACTCGAAAAATATGAATATTTTTAGTTTAATTTTGTTAAACAAATTACTTAAAACAAAAAGTCACTGTCAAATTACAGCTGTGGGTTACAGTTTTACAGTTTGGATAATTGATATTTTTTGTAGGTCCCAAAGAAAATTTACAAGAAAAATCCATGAAGAAATATTTAACAGTATTTTAAAGTTATTTTGCAAGCTGCTGAAAATATTTGTAGTTATTTTAGTTCACGCCGTAAAGGGATCACTGTATTTCTAATTTGGCAAACTGCTCGTGCACGTAATTTTTTAACAAGTGGTTTTTTTTTGCTTTGTCGGGAGCGTGAGAATCAAATTTGAGCGTTCTCGTCCACTGTCTTTTAGTTAGCCCCCAGCAGCTCCCAGAATTTCCATCGCTTCCCAAAAAGTGACCAGCTGATGAGCGGGTTCTATAATTTCTAAAACCTTCACTTCTCACATCGCTCTTTTTATTTGGCGGCTTTAGGACTGATTTTTGTTTTGTTTGCCGCTCGTAAAAGTAAATAGTAAAGCGGGAAGACACGAGCGATGAGTGAAAAACTATTAAATTGGCACCACAAATATAAACAAAAAATAAAAGCATTAAAATCATCATCATCATCCGCCACCTGTCCGCCTTGAATCATTTTTAAACATTTTTTATGGAAGTAGACTTCTAAAAGTGGTAGAGCTTAATGGATTCTCTTCTTTATAACGCACTTGCAGAGTTTATTATATTTTTACCAAAATATTGGAGCCCGTGTTGGGTATATAATTATAAATATTTACATCAAATATTTTTTCCAGTGAACCTACATATGAACTTTTTCTATTTTTTGTACTTTAAAAGTAAGATCATACAATAAATAATATTTATACATAATGGTAAAAACAATCAAATACTTTTAGAAATTTAATAGAAATGCAAGTGTATACAATGTTTGGCTTTTAGAAGTCAGCTTAGCCTTTTCTTCTCTATGTGAAGTTTTGGATAACCCACTTTTGTAATAGTGAGAAATTTAATAATTTTTTGTTTTGTTTTGCCATAGCTTCTCTCTCACGAAGTACAGAGAAAAACCAGTTTATAGATTTTATAAGATGGTTGCTTATATTGGGAATTGCCCATAACGCGATTCCAATGAATCTTTGACTTTTCGAGAATGCTTCTCCTGATTGATTGACAATCTGTTAATTGATTGAAGAACGGGGCGGAAAAGAGCGGGAGGAATTCCCAATAGACGTAATTACGGATACCAGACCCCAACTACTCTTCTATGGCATATATTTATCATAATTCTTGGCTTAATGTGTGTAACGTTGAATACTGTAGATTCTACAGGGGAAAAGGTCGGCAATGGATACTGAGTAACACAGTCAGCATTTTATAAAATTTCGGATCAAATTTGTCAGCTTTCTGATTGAAATTAGCGTAAGTGCTCACGTTTTCTGATATCTCTTATTAGAGTCTTATTTCAGTCGAATTTCGATCGCCTAGGTCCTCTAGGTCCTGGAGGATACATTTTCGATTGCATTACATTTTGCTATTGTTATTCCATGAACATGAGCATTTATCCGTCATTTTCGAGTAATTTTCAAGACTTTTTCGAGTCGCGTATGATATGAAACCTTTTTTAATCATTTCAACGACTCGAAAAAGACTCATCCAGGGGGATTATTGTAAAAATGATCTTCCAAATGTTGGGTGGAAAGAAGATTGGATATCTTTCGAAACACTTAATGGGGCTTTATTTTCTTACAATGAAATTTTACCATGTTGAATATCTGCGTATAAAATACAACAAAGCAAACAACTTCGGATAAAGAAATGCAAAAATACCGCGATGAGACAAAGGAAACGAGTTAAAGAAAGCAATTTCAATGGAGAAATAGCAATTTGATGGCTTACATTTTATTCGCGTTAAGCAAAGGGATGGCTGAGGCGTGGGAGTGAGAGGAGGGTGCGAGTATCAGCTGATAAAAAACAAAATGCGTTGGCAAAAAAAAGAAAATCTTGTATGTGGGTTAAGAGGAGAAGAGTGGCATGAGGAGGATGAGGGAACAACCATGATAATAGCAAAACAAACGAAACAGAGAGAGAAACAATATTATAGAAAGAGATGGCGACAGCCGGGGGGAATTTTCAATTGAAAACGAACGCGTATAAATGCGCCCATATGGAAAAGGCACACACACTCACGCACACACATATGGGGGAAAATTGCGACTTTGCCTGCCTTTTTATCGGCTTGCGGCATCTCTCCGCCTCCTCCTCCTCCGCCACCGCCCTCCTTCCTTTCTTTTTCCTCATCTTTCTCTCCTGCATTTTCATGCTGGTCTACGTCTCGCAGTCGACGTCAACGCTGACGCAGCGGGGTGTGAATGCGGCAAAAAAACTACACACACACGCGTATCAAACGTATCTACACTTGCGGTCAAAATAATACTGCTTTTAGAATTAACTAAGACCAAAACAAAATGTATTTTTTTAAGCACTATTAAATTTAAAAGAAAGATCCTACAGCTATAAATGGAATTTTAATCAAAGGAAGTTATTTCCTATTAATAGTATAGATATTTTGTAACAAAGTATTTATTTATTTTCAAACTCTTTTGTATTTCTTGTGCTATTATGACGACCTGAGCTGTATATATTAAATACATTATCAGCGGCGTCGCGATTACAGTAATAGGAGCGACGCCGGCTGAGGCACCCTCCTCCTGACTATCTCTCTCACTCTCGCAGCATCTTCGGCTGCTGTTGGTTCTTCTTCTTCTCGTTCTAATAGCATTTACTGTTTGTTCAACTGTTATGCGAGTTGGACGACTCCAAGTTGTTGTTCTTGCTGTTATTGGACTGTTGCTCGTGTGTTTCTAGTTTTCCTTCTGGTCCAACTTTTACACCCGTCCTTTACCACCCATTTCCCATTTGCCATCTCGCATTTCCCACTTCCCATCTCCGATTCCCATTCCCATTCCCATTCCCATTGACATTGGCTATTCTTTTATTTTATCGCATCTTGTTTGGAATTTTACACTGTACAAAAAGGAAATGGTTAATAAATTTATGAATTTTAAAAGGATTTAAATTACAAACACGAAATAATTATTTTCTTGTAGACTGGATTAAATGTAAAAGAGATTTTTTATAATAGTAATTTTCCCCTGTTTTCCTTTTATTCAATTTGTATTCCAACAAGTTCTTTCAGTGCTTTTCTGAATTTATGCATTTACTTCTTTTGCCTCATTTCATTCCATTTTCCTTTCCATTCGTCTGCAGGTCGTCAAGAAATTAAATGCTCATTATTGTGCCGTTTTTTTGACCTCTTTCTCTTGTTGCTCGCAATTTTGGTTTATTCATCATACGTTCGTTTTTCTTATCAGTCTAACTACTTTCTGCGACCGCCCTCTCTCTCTCTCTCCCACCTATTCCTCTCTTTTGCCTTTGCTGCTAACTGCTGGTGGTGACGTCGGCAGCGACGCTGGTGAACAGCATCATCAGCGACTCATCAATTTGCGGCATTTCTGGCGCTGACCATTCCATCATTCCAACACCCGATCATTGGAAACTGACTAAACACCAAACCGCAACTCCTCCCCCGGCAAATCTCCGCTCCCCCGCAGAATCACAAAATCCGCTGCGCCCACACCACTAACACGCACATAGCGGCGGTAGAAATTATAGTCCATTATCGTCGTCGTTATATCATTAAAAATTAATACAAATTTAATTTAGTTACAGTGTGGTTTATTGCCTGTTAAAAAAAGATCCTATTCCACTAACTTATTTAGTACATTTTGTACATTTAATTTGAAAAGGACTTAGCCAGTTGAGCTCGACTGTACTGGGCAAACGTTTTTATTGCATGTCGCCTGTCAATCGCTGGCAATTGTTGTTGTCAACGCCGCAGCAGCAGCGCAAAAATTATCGTAGCCGAAAGGAAATAAATATAAATGTGTATCCAAATAAATAAGTAAACATGTGCGAAAAAAATGGGGGAGTTTGGGGATCAGAATGGGGAACGAGGAATGAAGAATGGGATGGGAGGGACGCGTGTGTGTAGGCTGGTGGAAGTTCAAGATAAAAGCTTTAACCGTTAATGACCAAGCTTGCCAAGTTATCAGCTCCGGTCTTCTTGTGACTGGAATTATTTGTGTGCTTACTTTGGTAAAAGTATAATAATGTGTTACTTAATAATATTAAAATAAATATTACTTTATCGTTCGCCAGAAGAATCTGTATAGATTTCAAGTCGATTAAAAGGGAGTCCTATTAACCACCCAGCATTCGGAAGATCATTTTTACAATAATCCCCCTGGGTGAGTCTTTTTCGAGTCGTTGAAATGATTCAAAAAAAGATTTCATATCATGGGCGACTCGAAAAAGACTGGAAAATTATTCGAAAATGACTGATAAATGTTCTCAAAATATGTTAATGAAACAATTTTATTCAGAAAGCTGATTTGAAAACAATTCAAGTTTGATCAGAAATGTTATAAAATGCTGGCTGAGAGAATGCAATAAAATAATAAAGACTGTAGATTTTTATTCTATTTGATAATATCATCTAAAAATAAATATAATCTTATATAGAAGAATATATGTATGTATATGTGATACATATGTTTCCCACCATATCAGAACTGAAATATCCGTTTTTTGTGGGCGTTTGTTATCGATTGTGGATTTCTGTTGTTTGCCTTGGGTTTATTTTCGGGGAAAAAAGCGATAAGAACAAACTTTAGATAACAACATCGGGGATACAGCAGATTTACTGCAATTAATGGTAAATTACGAGGCAAATTGTAGGCGTTGACAGTGAGATAAAAGGGAAAAGGCTTGATTAAATACAAAATACGATGCATACAACTCTAAGTTTAGCCTTGAATTCGCGTTGACTTTGTGAACTTTGAATTTGCCAGGACAATCCTGCGGTAATACTCGGCCATTAAGAAGGCAATCCGAAAGGCTTTTCCAGCCGGCTTTTCTCAAAGCCCCCGCCCTTGCCCCCCTCCCACACCCACACGCACTTACAAACAGGCAGTAAGCCACCTTAAGAAGCAGCCGGAGCAGGAATGTATCCATCATAATCTCATTATCCCAACTCTAGGCGAAAATTTTCCAGCAGAAAAAAATGGTAGTAGGACCCTCTCCTGCCAAGCGGGAAAATATGCAAAGCAGAAAATTCCGCATAGCTAAAATAAGAGCAGCGACGTAGTCGCCAGCTTTAACGGAACGTTCCGACCAATTTCCTATCCTAATCCCTCTTAAAATCTCCTTGAGACTACGTCCATGACTTTTCGCAGGGGGGTGACACGGCCGTGCCAGTAATGTTCAAGTGTAAAATGTGAATAAAATACGGGAATTGCTAAGAAATAAACGGAATTGCATTAAGTGCATCAGCTGCAGAAGGCGGGGTAAGTCTGTGGCTGTCAGGGTTGCATTTCACCTTGCAAGTGTGGCCAACGATTTCAAGGTTATGTACGAGAAGGAAATTAGTTTAGTTATGCAGTGAAAGCGAAGGATTTAGAGGGAGATGTGTGGGTAGAGAAGAGGGATGGGAATACAGAAAGTTTAAAGTGCAGAGAAAATATATTTAATACAGACACTAAAAAGGTTTTAAAGTATATAAGGGGAAATATATACTTTCCTTTCCTATTCTAGGAAGTAAAACGTAGGAATATAAACTTTGTTAACCAACAAGTTCTTTAAATTCTAGAAAACGATTTTCTCATAGAATCAAAGATTTAACTTTGGCATAATTAATTCAAATGACTCATTATTTCTCATTGGGGTATGATGGTGATGGTGAAATGGTGATGACAATATTTCTGATTCAACATAATTTGATAATTTCATCATTATCTTAACTTCTGGGCTAACTTTAAGCTAATTTCGGTCTTACTTTTCACTAACCTTAGGACGATAACGATGATTACACACACATGGGTGCGTGGGTGCGATATCCTGTTGTGCATTTATGTGCGTGTTGTCCATTTTAATGACAAACATAACCATGAAAACATGAACATTAATGGACATCCATCCATAATGGACATTAACCGGTGGACAGGGTTGTGGGGGTCAACAATTGGTTGACATTTGAAGTCATGTCTCGGACTAAATTAGACAGTTGACCCCCCCCTACCCGAACAACTCACACCCGAAAAACCCCATGCACACAAGCACAAGGGCGATCACATAAATTGTATGTAATCGGCAATATATAATTCCTATGTATGAGCAAAACTGGGCAACTGAGCCCAGGATTTGTCCGAGTCTGGAACTGTGGGCATGCATAAAATTGATATCTTAATGGCTGGTAGATGGGGGTTTATTCCAGCGAGGAGCATTCAATGTTCAGGTTAATTTGGTGCGTGCTCATTTCACCGTTAAGGGAGTTATCTGTAGGGGAATGGGTAACCCAACTGCAGATGAGCCCAATATTGAGTGGGAGGCACTGGCTGATGATGGACGGAAGTGCATACAATATGCTTCAGAATATAGGAGTGTAGCCTAGAAATTTCAGTTTTGAATGGTTCTTAATTTTGTATGATTTATATAGGGAAAGGCAGAGGTCGAGCAGAGAAATTTTCAGATTACCTAGACCATATCATAGACTTTCTTGATTCAGCCTTAATATATTCAAATGTATAATTAAAGAAATATTTTCCTGACAAAGCAAATCGTTGAAAATTGCTTGGTAATCACACATTTTTAAGCATTTGTGACATTATATCACCACCAAGTTAAATTCCCTTCGTTCTTGCCGCACATATGATATTAAAATCAGCTTTAACTAATTCAATCAGGCGAAGCTTTCATCTTTCACCAAACGCGAGACGCCCGAAAAAAAAGGAAAAAATTTCTAGAAAAAGCCATTAAATTGAGCTCATATCGACTTCAAAGCTCATTAAAACGATTCTCCGTCAGACAGAGGGAAACAGCGAGCAAGAGAGAAAGCGTGCAGGAGCACCCCCAAAAGAATCATAAATCATTGCTGAAATTTTCATAAATTTAATGAACATTAAGTGTGCCCCACAGCGCAAGGGTGTGTGGAATCGAACCGAAGGATGGGGGGCAATCGCTACATGACTTCCACTGGACAAGAGAGAGGACTCCAAAGGAGGGAAGGCGGCAGAAGAATCCGAAACGGCAGTCATCAGTCAAGCGTAATTCAATGTAAACCGATATACCTCATGCCCATCACACTCTTGCTTACACGAGATTTTCGTGCACAGCGAAAAAATAACAGCAAATAACAATTATGTATTTTAAGATTATATGAGGTTTAGTCTTAGAAAGATATTAGATATCAAAGATATTATGGTTTAGCTTTGATTTCGTAATCTATAAATATATCTCTATATAAAATATATGTAAAATCCAGACTGTCAAATTATCTCGATTTAATAAATAAATTCAAATTATATAGAAATTTAATTGGTAAGAAATTGGGATTATGTTTCGTTTCGTGTGTGCTGTTTCACGGATACGGGGTGAGTGTGTGTAACTTGAGTGTGTGTGACGCGGGTGGTACAAAAATCAGAGGAATGGTTGCTGTTATGGAGCCCAGTTTCGGTTGACAGCAAATCTGAATTTGATCACAGAGCAAACATTAAAAGCGCTACAGAACGGAGGCGACTAAAAGTGATTTATGAACATCCGCTGGGTGACCACCGAAGGTCCCGCTACTAGACACCCCCTACATATACCTATCCACATATATAACACCCCCTCGGCACATATTCCACCCACGTGGCCAGCGCTAA
The DNA here is from genome assembly GCA_018904745.1 of Drosophila orosa. Lineage (NCBI taxonomy): Eukaryota > Metazoa > Arthropoda > Insecta > Diptera > Drosophilidae > Drosophila > Drosophila orosa. The sequence continues at coordinate 9,879 of JAEIIH010032941.1, forward strand.
TGCTCTTCTTCACAAAAAACCACTTTGTGCGGGTCGTTTTACAAAAAAATTGGAATTTTTCCCATCTTGAATTTCACTACAATTACTGAAATAAAACATGAGAAGGAAATAAGCTTTCAACACCCTCATTAGCCAAGGGTTTAGGTAATTAGATTTAATATTTTTCAAGGTATTTATCTAAATCAAGAAAATAATCCTCAATTATTAATATAAAAACTAAGAAATAAAATTAT
>JAEIIH010032943.1:0-13950 GCA_018904745.1 Drosophila orosa
TTTTCATAATATATTTATGTACATATGTAGTATATAATATGTACCTAGGTATATAACAAAAAATATAGTTATTTAGTATGAATATTTTATCAACAGTATACATATTTTTTGTAAATTTTAAAATTTAAGATTAGTCCTTTCGATCTTTTCGATTGCAGCTGTAAGATAAAGTTATCCGATTCCAACTCGGAGATATTTGTATAATAAAATACCGTTAACAGAGATAGGGCAATCTGGAAAGATTCAACAAGTTTATAGCACGAGTTTCAAAATTCTAAGACCAGTCCGCGTAGCAACTGTTAGGCGTACGGTCATGTCTCATGTTCTTCTTTCAGTAATAAATAAATTAGTATATATACTATGTACATTCATATAGCTTACAAGAAAATCGAAATACAAATATAATAAAAAAGAGTGAACCAGCTTTAAGCATAACTAACGATTTCAAAGCATGCACTCGATTTTTAGAAACGTTTTGTATATTTCTAACAGTTTTAAATGAACTCATTTATAGTAATTATTAAATGTCTTAGCTTCATACGTAGTGGAAAATAACAAGCTAAAAGTATTATCTGTAGAATGATCAAGGCGGGGCCCTTGGCTCGGGGCGTCAAGTGTGGCACTCCAGCACGCAACTAAGCATAATCTTAATTAACATCAAGGAGCTGTCAGAGCAGGAATATATGGGATTCGCTTTCCACTTGACAGTAGGCATAGGCGCAATATTATCATTATCTGAGCAATACATAGCAACATACATTACTTGGCTTCCTCATGCCCGTCTGCGAACTTTCGAGGGTCTTCGCTGGGGTCTGTTTACAATGTAGTCCCGCGAGTGTTTTTGTAATTGAATGAGTAATAACAATAATTACTTCCCTATCACCACTTGCTGTGACACTCACACATCATAGTTTCCGAATACTCCTCTAGCATTGGTCAGCTGATAATTAATAAATATATAATAACTCAAATAGGCTGTTAAACTGAATTGACACAGTGACTCTGGGGCCCAAGGGGTATAATTCTTGAGAATATCTCAATAAATTGTGTGTTATCAGGACTCGGGGCCGGCAGAATGAATAGTTTTCTCCCAGCCCACAATCGTTTTCTGTGCGTAACGATCAGCAGCCAGATGTTCGAGCTCTACAGTGAAACTTGCCTACCTTGAACGTTTATCAATGGCAAAATTATACAAGAATCCTAAATACTTACTTACATTCAAATTTCCATGAAGGGTGTATATAAAAAATATAATTTAATTGTGTCAGTGGATCAGCTTTTATGTTAATTAATATTTAAATACATTGAGTTTTTGATATTATGTGTCTGAAATTTCAATCCGCAGCGAATCCAGTCGCTTACAGAACTGCCGACGCTGTTATGTCACTGACAACCGCAGGTGATAAGTGCCTTGGATTAAGATGAAGTCGCCCTGTGAAAGCCCCTGCTCCCTAAAATAATATTTACGAGTATATGTACATATCCGGGAATCAACTTATCAGCTTCGTCGAGCTTGCCGACCAGCTTTTCAGCTCGAGTGTAGCGCACATCGCAAGGCGCCTTCCCCGGTCTATATCAGCGGGAGCACGAGCCCCCGGCTGTTAGTCGTTGGTCAGTCGCAAAGGCGGAGCGACGTGTTTTGTAAGAAATTGGACATCAGCAGTCAGAAGTTGGAAAATATACGAATATAAATGATGAAGACTTCGAAGGACCAGAAGCGCAGGGTTTGCGTTATAGGAGGTAACCTGGCCTGGGAAGACCGCGGCTTATGAATTTGATATTCACGTGCATATTCTAGCTGGCACCGCCGGTCTCTGTGCCCTGAAGAACTCCCTGGAGGCGGGTCTGGATGCAGTGGCGTATGAGCGAGGAACTGAGATCGGGGGAACGTGGATCTTCTCGGACAAAATGCCCAAGGACGAGTACGACGAAGTGCACAGCAGCATGTACGAGGGACTGCGGTATGTGTAGAAAACTATTGCGAAATGGCATTAGTGACATTGCTCGCTTTTAGCACCAATCTGCCCAAGGAGGTGATGGGCTATCCCGACTACTCCTACCCCGACGACATCGACGAGTCCTTCATCACCGCCCAGCAGGTGCTGAACTTTCTGCGATCCTACGCCAAGCACTTTAAGCTGGAACCCCACATCCAGCTCCAGCAAGAGGTGATAAGAGTGCGTCCTCGATTGGACGATTGGGAGGTGGGTAGCGACGTCACATTACATACTATATTTCCGAACCAGTTTTGATTGTGTCTCAACCTTTGCGACTTTATACGGCTCGGGTTTTCACCGATCCCAGGGCTTGCACAATGTTGTTGGCACATGAAATAGCGCTTGGCATTACGAATGACATTGGCACTTCCTAAACCCCCTTTCAGGTCTATGTGTGGGACCACAGCACGGATACCTGCGACCCAGTGTACTTCGACTTCGTGTACGTCTGTAACGGGCACTACACGGAGCCGGACTTGCCGCAGATCGAGGGAATGGAGCTGTACAGGGGCAAGAAGATGCACAGCCATCTGTACCGCAAGGCAGATACGTTTAAAGGTAAGATAAGCATTTAGTAACCGCATCTGCATCCTAGATCATTCTGATCGCGCCTAGCCAGCGCTTCGGACTTATCACCCTCGCCGTCTGGCCACAGTCTCACTCTTGATTCCCCCATAAATAAATGGAGCACTCTCAGAAGCAGAAGCAGATAGCACTGTTGACTGCCCGACCGAGTGGCATAATAATAATAATAAGTGTTGTGGGCCTGCGCTAATTCTGAATGCACGTGTTTCTGTAGTGATTGCGGCTCCCTTGCTGATCGCTGGCCATGGTTCCCGGCAGACGAGCTTTTTTGCTACAAAAATTGGCAATACCTATCATAAGTGGCAAAATAAATAGGTCTATTTCAACAAAAATTGGAAAACTGAATCATTTTAAAAAGGTCTACAATTTTTTTTAATTAGTTAACACGGTGTTATTTTCCATTTATGAATTAAGAGGCAAGATATTTAGTAAATTCGACTTCGTCGAATTAATTATGGATATACTGGTTTACTAAATCTTTTATTCATCTTTTATCTATACAAATGCAACTATCATAGAAACTAAAAAATAGGTGATCTTTTTTAAACAGAATATCAAGGGTACTACAGAAATCGCTGTGGTTTTTTACACAACTTAAACGGATCTCCAAAACTATGCTACAGATAGATATTATTTTAAAGAATACCAAAAATGAAATTATACCTAATGAATATAAAAGAATGTAAAGGTATTAAAACGTTGAAAAATATCTTAGATATTGGTTTTATAAAAAGTCAAACAAAGTTTAAAAAACACAGCAATTTACAAATTAATAACATATCAAAAAAGTGGTTATCAAATGGTAAAACACCAAGTTTAAGATTTATACACGTCAATAAATCAATGGCTTTTGATAAATACATTAAAACAAAAATATTTAGTAATACTCATATATCACGTCAGCCTTAAAGTTTATCACTCATACGCTTGGTTTCTAAAGACTGCTCTTAACCAATAAATATTAACCATAGTTCTTGTTTGTTTGTTTTCCCCCCGAAATGATCATTTGTGATAAAAATGCTAACTTAAAGAAAACCATTGAAAAAATTTGGAAATTAAATTATTGACAACATAACATGAATAACATTTTGAAATTAAATTTAGATTTTCATGAACGAAATGCCCATATTTTATATACCATGTCCTGTCCGTGTCTTTGAGTTTAGGATAAAATCGCAACCTCAATACATATGTATTTTCAAGCTGTCTATCGCAAAAGTATACAAACTTCGGCTGCCCGAAATGAATGTAATTTCTCTTATCAATTTAAAATAAATTAATTGAATATTATTTACCCCCTTTCTTAATTTGTAGACGAGAGTGTCTTAATTATCGGTGCAGGGCCCAGCGGCATGGATATTTGTAATCACGTTCGCACGGCCGCCAAGGAGGTGTTCCTGAGCCATCACCTGTCCATGACGCCCAACACAGCCTTCATGGGCAATGTGTCACAGAAACCGGATGTGGAGCGCTTTACGCCGAATGGGGCGGTGTTCAAGGACGGGACCGAGGAGAGCTTCGGCCACGTGCTGTTCTGCACCGGCTACAAGTACACATTTCCCTGTCTCAGCACCGATGTGGGCGTCCAGGTTATCGACAACTTTGTGCAGCCGCTGTGGAAGCACTGCATCAACATCAATCACCCGACAATGGCCTTCATTGGGCTGCCCTTCAACGTCATCCCGACCCACATCTTCGACATGCAGGTTCGCTTCACAGTGAAGTTCTTCACGGGCGAGCGCGAGTTCCCCTCTCGCGAAGAGATGATCGCCGAGCTGGAGCAGGAGATAGGAGAGCGGTGGGGCTGTGGTGTCCATAATCGCAAAAAGGCACATCAAATGGGCGAACGGCAGGTAGGTGGATATCAACAGATACATCCAAGTCTTTGCATCTAAAACTCTTATTTTTTTTAGTTTGTTTACTACAACGAATTGGCCAGGTTAGCTGGCATCGAGAACATCAAACCTGTCATTCACAAGCTGATGAAGGACTGTGGCAAAAAGTACATTTTCGAACTGGACTCCTACAGAAGCAACAAATACACGATCGTAGACGATGACAATTTCCTAAAGAATGGAAAAGCAATCGTGTGATTTGACCCAAGTCGCTTAATTAATTCACTTAATGCACGTGTGTTAGTCGAGTCCTAAAGTCCAAGGTGTCACTAAGTCATCAATCCGTTAAATACCATATATTCCCTAAGAAATGTTTAATGGCGTAGAATAAGGATAAAGAAAATTAATGTTCAATGTTAGATTAATAAAGAACAGAATCTAAAATGAGAAGAAGCAATATCAGCGGGAATATGAATGAGAGCCTAAATAAAAGCAAGCGTGGTTGTGGTTACACAGACTCGACTCAAGAATATATATACCTTACAGAGAAATGTAACGTCATCTCAATTATTAACTAAAGAAATAATCACAAATTCCGAAGCTAAAACTTTAGTTTTCACATTTTAATAGTGTCGTTATTACATGCCGCTTCTAAAGATAATCTGCAAGGGTGGTAAAAAAAATACAGTAAAGCAGCAGCTGCTCCTACTGACTCAGCTCGTACATAATATGTGAGAGCACTCCGCTGGCCTCCACGTTGCTTAGTGCTATATTGGCCAAGTGGGGCTCGTAGCGCTTTAAGCTGCGCTTGGCCGTTGACGAGTAGGTGACCAGGTTGCGCAGAATCAGGGCCGCCGTCAAGCGGATGCTCTTGGTGACGGGCCCCTCGTTTTCATCCATCAGTTCCTTGGAGTTGGTATAGTCCGTGGTGTGCCGGTTCATGGCTTGCATCGCTGCGCTGCCCACAACTGGAGGTGCAGTGGAGGCGGCGGGCACCGCTGTTGTGGCCCCTACCGTGCCGCTTCCCGGCAGCACTCGCTGGGCATGACCCTCGTTCCGTACTATGGTCACGGGCGGCTGAGAGGGCGCCACATTATGAATGCCCGTGGTGAGACGTCGCTGCACTCCCGCCCGCAAATTCTCCGGTGTCAAGTGCCGGTCAATCAAGTGCGTCATCAGGGAGTACCGCTTGCGGGCTCTATTGTCGCAGAAGGTGGGTCCACTGCCCCACTGGCAGTAGATGTCGGCGTCCGAGTCCAGATGGTCAGGACAGTGGACATTGCACACGTGGTACTTGAGCTCGTTCAGCGACTTGAACTTCCTACGCGGACAGTTGCGCCAATCGCATATGTACAACCAGTTGACGTCTACGGGCACTGCGGCCGGCGTGGTGGCCGTGCCACTGGGAGCAGGTGACGCAGCGTAGACGCTCTGACTCACCACCACAGCGCCACTGCTGGCACTGGTGCTGCTTGTAGCTGCCGTGGTGACCACAGCACTTGTTGTAACTGGCGGCTGATCTGCTGTCTTGGATTCGCTGGTAGTTGTGGCCACAACTGATTTGGCGCCTGCCACCGATGTCGATTCGCCGCTGGTAGTGGTCGTTGTTACCACAACCGTCTGGGTGACAGTTGAGGACTTCATTGGCGCTGCCTGCAATGCCTTCTTGGCCAGGACGGGAGTGGTGCCTGGCAGAGTACTCGGGGCCGTAACGGTGGCGACAGCTTTAGGTTTCGCGACCTCTGAGATCTGCCATATCCGAATTTATTGGTTTAAAAAAGTTCAATTACTATCACAAAGGCAATACTTACGGTGGGCATTGTGATCTTCTGCTGAATGATGGATGGGTGGTGCTGCTGATGCTGTTGCTGCTGCTCCAGCAGGACAGTTCGGATGTGCTGCTGCTGTTGCTGCTGAAGGGTCACGCCCCCAACAGTGCCTGCTGTGGTGGTGATGGGCGGCGGCTGTGTGGTGATAATCGTCTGCGAGTTTAGCTGACTCTGCTGTAGGGGAGCCGCGGTGGCCGGGGTCTGCGTGATGAGCGTGGTCTCCTTCATTCCGCCGCCCAGAATGAGCTGCCTCTTCTCGCCAGCTGACGAAGAGGAGGAGCCTGGCGTGGAGGGGCCGGAGATGATGTGCTGCTGGATGATGGACTGGTGTTGCTGCAGCTGGGGAATGGGCACCGAAGCGCCCGCTTTAGTGGCCACCAAGCGCTGCTGCGGCTGTGGTTGCGGCTGGTGCAGCTTGATAGTGGCTGGGATTTGATTGAGCTGCGACAGCAACGAGGGCGACATTTGCCCGGGCGCCCCCAAGGCGGGAACGGGACGTTGAGGGGCTATGAAGATCTGCTGCTGCTGGGGCGTGGCGTTACGCGGAGCCGACTGCGGAGCAGTGGTGGTGGTAACCAAGACCTGCTGCCCCTGCGCCGTTGTCATGATCATCTTCTGGGTGCCCGCCACGTTGGCAGCCGACACCCCTCCTCCTGGCTGCTGAAGGATAATGATTGTTTTGGTCTGCTGCTGCGGGGTCTGCGTCACCAGCAGCGTGGGAGGAGCCGACTGATTGGGTGGCGGAATGGCCGGCTGAGTTTGCTGGGCCACCAAGTAGGTTTGGCCCTGCTGATTGGTGGCGAGAACGTACTGCGTCTGCGGCGCTGGCGAGACATGCTCCATCGTGCTCTTGGGCTGCAAGATCACGGGAACGGTCTGGAGGCCCTGATCCGTCTTGATGGTGGCCGTAGTTGCCAGCTTAAGTTGCGGCGGTGGGCCAGGAGAGGCCACACTGCTGCCGGAGGGGAATACCAGCTGACGCTGGGTCGGCTGCACCTTCGCCGGAATTAGCTGGAGCTGTTGCTGTTGCGACGGTTGCTGGGCTGGCTCCTGGTTGGGCTTGGCCAGCGGGGGAACGTCGTCCAAGTCCTCGTCCTCCAGTATGGAGGCCGCCAGGTCCGCATACAAATTGGCCGCATTCTTCGAGGGAGTCACCTGCGGCTCGTCCTTGCTGGCCGAAGAACTGGAGCTGCTGCCGCCGTCCAAGGCCAGACGCTTGTTCTGCTCTTCGTCGATGGTTAATTTGCGTTTGGCTGCCGCGGCAGCTGCTGAAATAATGAGGGTGCGTCCACTGGCATCCTTGCTCACCACGTTTGCCCCACTCAGTGGAGCCAGGGGCGGCGGAGCCGAGTCCGTAATGGGCTTCTTTTGTTCCATAGCCATCTGGGGATGCAGCGGCTTGATGGTGGTCTGGCCCACCTTTACCGGTGTGTGCTGCATCAGTGGGTTGTTCACAAAGGCACTAATGGCCGTCGAGGTGACCTTAATGGGTTGGGTGCTGGAATTCGTTGACGAAGGGGCCGTGGTGGCCACCAGGGCTGGCGGCTGCGGCTGTGGCGACTGAGCCTGCGCCTTCTGCTTCTGTTGGCGCTCGGTGACCTTGTTGGCCAGGAGACTCTTGATCAGCGAAGAGCTCGGCGGTGGCGTGACAGCCGAAGGTGGAGGTTGACCAATTGTGGAGGCTTCCTCAGGCGCCACTTCGGCCGCAGTAGAATCGCTTGGCTGCGGCTTGGGCAGGATGGGAGTCTCCTTTTTCTGAATGGGCGGCTTCTGCTGCATAATCAGCGGTTGGGCACGCATCCGAATGCCCACGTAGTATGTGCCGGGCAGCTCTGTGCCGTCCAGCTGTCGGACGATCACCGGTCCCACCGTCTGATTGAAGATGAGCCGCACGAGACGGGGAAACTGCATGTGATTCACCACGGAGAGCTTGCCCGCCTTTTGGCAGTGCGACAGGTAGATTCTGTACAGCTCCGCCTGCTCCACGCGGAGCTCGTGGCCCATGCCTGCCCCCCGCTCGTAGGTGGCTCCCAGCCAGGCCAAGGCGTACTGCTCGTCCTCGTGGGTGAAGCTCGGGCCTGCCGACGGCAGACTGGGCAGGGAGACGGTGGCCGCAATCGGGGGCAGCTGGACCTGCGGCAGGCTGGGCACCGGCAGCTGAACCTGGGGCAGACTGGGCATCGGAAGACTGGGAATCGTTGAAACCGATGGCAATGCCGGGGCAGCTACTGCCTGCTCCCCTCCCTGCGGCAAGAGCACTTGTGTCTGGGCGGCCGTTGGTGTGGGCAAGGCAACTGGCGGCTTAATGGCCACCTGAAGCGATGACGGGAGCGTCGTGAGGGATGCAGCAGCCGCAGCGGCATTGGCTTGCATGGCCGGCATATTGCTCTGGGCCAGCGAGGCTATCATGTTGCCCGGCACTACCTCCACCACCCGCATGAGTATGCAGCCGTCTGCTCCGTAGGTCTGCGCCTCCACGGTGATCAGAGCCACCAGCTGATCCAGGAGACCTCGCACTTGCATCAGCATCGAACATGGCCGCGCTCCCAGCGAACTGAGCGCGTATACGGCCTCCAATGTGAAGATGAGGAGCATCACGTCCGTCAGCGAGAGCAGCAGCATGGCGCGCTGGTAAAAGTCCAGGCCAAGGCAGCGGTTGATGTGCTGCGAGTTTCCCTCGCGACCGCACAGCTTGTAGAGTATCTCCAGGCAGCTGATGATCACCGCCCGGTCGTTGGAGTCGACGCCCTCGCAAAGGGTGGCCAGTAGATTGCGCGACAGCTCGTCCGTGCTGGGATCCTGCAGCTCAAACTGGTGGGCCAGGTTGCCGGCTGTCTCCAGAGCTTGGATGTGGATGTTACCTGGAGGAGGGAGAGGCAATCTATCAGTAAACTCGCCAGGCGATGCTAATAAAGAACTTACTCCATCGCACGTTGGCGCCCATCACCAAATAACGCCACAGTGTGCGATTTGAGGCGAGAAGTGCATGATTCTCCTGATGGAAACTGAGGGTGCGCACAAGCTGGACAATCTGAAGAACGCGCTGGCCCATCCGCTCGTCAGTGCCATTGCTGCGCCGTAGGTTGAGGAAGTCCAACTCATCGCAGGCCGCCAGCAGCTCGCTACGAGCGGCCGTGTTCTCCCTATCCTCCTTGCTGATCAGACCGTTGTCCAGCCAGGCCTGCTCGTCCGTGTACAGCTCGAGGATCTGCGGCCTGTCGTGAAGCAGGTCGCGCCAGAAGCTGAGCTGCGAGTGGTGTCGCACCTCGGCGTAGCTGTGCTGGAACAGTTGGCGCATGGTGAAGTCGGCATAGACGCCCAGGTGGGCCAACAGGACATCCAGCAGCTTGGGACACTCGGAGAGCTGGAGCGTGTGGCGCACCTCGTTGGCCATGAGGGTGCACACGTTTATGGCAAAATCCTGTTCGTTGGGCAGCGGCGAGAGCAGAGATAGCAGCAGCTTCTCGTAGGTGCTGTGTCGGTGCAGCTGAGTGGACATTTTGTATTGTCGCCGTCGCTCCACGTTGACAGAATGCTGGCGCTGATTGTAGGCCATAGGCACCGCCGGCAGCGTCGAGTGCATTGAGCCAAAGATGCTGCCAAGACCACCGCCGCCACCGCCACCGCCTCCGCCAGCCAGGGCCCGCGACCGCGAGCGTCCACCGCCCATTTCCGCGTTCTCAATGGCCGCCTCCAAGGCCTCCATCTTGTCCGGATCTTCCCCAAAGAAGTTCAGGCGCTCGTACTTGTCCAGGTAGCGTCTATATATGTGCTTGATTCCGGCCGTCCCATTGACGCAACGCTCCCGCAGGGTCTCCATAGCACTATACACCTCGTCCCACTCGTCCCGCATGTTCACTTTGTTGAAGCCACCGCGCTCGATGACCTCGTTGTACAGCTTGTACAGGTCCACATGCTTGCCACTGATCTTGGCCGCCTGGGTCAGCGGGGTGCTGTGGAAGAGAGCAAACAGAGCCCAAGTGAGCTGAAGACCTTAACCCCGAGCGGCTTTGCACTCACCCGCGTCGTTCGTGAAACTGCTGCAGATCTCGCCAGAACTCCTCGGGAGCCGACGTAGGCTTCTCCTCAGCCTTCTCCGGAGTAAACGGCACATTCAGTTGGAGCTGCTGGCTCAGGTTTCTGGCGCGCAGAGGCGTAGTTACAGGCAAACCCATTACGTTCTTGGCCGGCGTCTGCTGATCACCTGCAAGTCCGACAGCGTTTGAGGCGGCGGGCAGCGACTGCAGCAACACCCGCACGTTGTCGATGGTGGAGGCGCTCATGGTCAGATCAGTTTCTTATGCGGAGGGAAGACTTAACTTAGGACATGCCACTGTATTTAACAAGTTTAAAAAATGCATCAAAAATTACAACGCGACGCGACGCCTCCGACGCCAGTGTTGCCAGACTGAAAAAAATTCCCAAAAAGTTGAGTAGGGCTGTCAACATATCGCGAAGGTAATGGTGCGTTTCCACTAATTTGAAATATTTTGAAATACTTAAATTTTACGTTAAAATATGTTATATTTACTATACCTGATTTGCGATATTATTGGTTTTATTGGTTGTACAAAAAACTACATTTCAACATTTCAAAATGCCGAACGGTATATTTCAATTGCTGAGCTTTGGTAACACTGCTCACACATGTGTGCCGTTAAATAACATTTCCGAAAACAAAAGTTGTACACATTTAAATAGATATTTAAAACATGTCGGTCCGTGCGATGGGAGTGCTTTGTCAGGCGCGAAACCTGGCCCGCCTTGGAGCCTTGCTGAGGCAGAGCCGCCTGCCTGCAGCCACAGCGGTCCATAGTTTCGCTCCGCGATTACATCAATCGCATGCCGGTAAGTCTCGCCTCCGTCTACGTTGAAGCACCAAGGAATGCTTACATTTACGCTTTATTTTCAGGCCTCTCCCTTCGCCGCTTCGCCACTGAAACCAAGGAGGCGTCGCAGGGGACGGTGGACAAGCACGAGTTCCAAGCGGAGACGCGCCAGCTGCTGGACATTGTGGCCCGCTCGCTTTACTCTGACCACGAGGTCTTTGTGCGTGAACTTATCTCCAATGCGAGCGATGCGCTGGAGAAGTTTCGCTACACCTCGCTGAGCGACAGCGGCACGGATCTGGCGGGCAAGGACCGGCCTCTGGAGATCCGCATCACCACAGACAAGCCGCTGATGCAGCTGATCATACAGGACACGGGCATTGGGATGACCAAGGAGGAACTAGTCAGCAACTTGGGCACAATTGCGCGCAGCGGCTCGAAGCAGTTCTTGGAGCAGATGAAGGGCAACCAGCAGGATGCCACCTCGGAGGCCTCCTCAAACATAATTGGCCAGTTCGGCGTCGGCTTCTACTCGGCCTTCATCGTGGCCAACAAAGTGGAGGTGTATACGCGGGCGGCTTCGCCCGACGCAGTCGGATTGCGTTGGTCCACAGATGGCAGCGGCACCTACGAGATCGAGGAGGTGCCGGACGTGGAGCTGGGCACAAAGATCGTGCTGCACCTGAAGACTGACTGCCGCGAGTATGCGGACGAGGACCGGATCAAGGGTGTGATTAAGAAGTACAGCAACTTTGTGGGCTCTCCCATTCTGCTGAACGGAAAACAGGCCAACGAGATAAAGCCGCTGTGGCTAATGGACCCGCAGAGCATAAGCCAGGAGCAGCACCACGACTTCTATCGCTTCATCAGCAACAGCTTTGATGTGCCGCGTTTCACGCTGCACTACAAGGCTGACGTGCCCTTGAGCATTCACGCGCTGCTCTACTTCCCCGAGGGCAAGCCGGGCATGTTCGAGATGTCGCGCGACGGCAACACTGGCGTGGCCCTGTACACGCGCAAGGTTCTCATCCAGTCGAAGACCGAGAACCTCCTGCCCAAGTGGCTGCGCTTTGTGAAGGGCGTGGTCGACTCCGAGGACATTCCGCTCAACCTGAGCCGCGAGCTTCTGCAGAACAGCAGCCTGATCCGAAAATTATCGAGCGTGATATCGACGCGCGTGATCCGATTCCTGCAGGAACGCGCTAAGAAGCAACCGGAGGATTACGAGACCTTCTACCGCGATTACGGGCTCTTCCTAAAGGAGGGCATCGTGACCTCAAGCGACCCCGCCGAGAAAGAGGAGATTGCCAAGCTGCTGCGGTTTGACTCCTCCAAATCCGAGACGTCCAGTGGCCGCATGTCACTGGAGGAGTACTACAACTCGGTTCCCGTCGACCAGCAAAATATGTACTACCTGGCAGCCCCCAACCGCGTCCTAGCGGAATCCTCGCCCTACTACGAGAGCCTGAAGAAGCGCAACGAGCTGGTTCTGTTCTGCTACGAGCCCTACGATGAGCTCGTGCTCATGCAGCTGGGCAAGTTCAAGAGCAAGAATCTCGTCTCTGTGGAGAAGGAAATGCGCGAGGAGTCAAAGGAAACGACGGCGTCCACTGACTTCGGCGAGGGCAGCCTGCTGCGCTCAGAGCTCGACCGTCTCATTCCCTGGCTCGAAGACGAACTTAAAGGCCAGGTCATTAAGGTGAAGGCCACATCTCGCTTGGACACGCACCCGTGCGTCATCACCGTGGAGGAGATGGCTGCGGCTCGCCACTTCATTCGAACCCAGAGCCATCAGGTCCCAGAGCAGAACCGCTTTGCTCTGCTGCAGCCGGAGCTGGAGATTAACCCGAAGTGAGTATTGTCGATCCTGGCTGCATCTCCAGCGCTTAACGCCCTTCTACTCCTAAACAGGCACCCCATTATCAAGAAGCTAAACAAGTTGCGCGACAGCGACAAGGAGCTGGCCCAACTGATCACAAAGCAGCTCTTCGCCAACGCTATGGTCGGCGCTGGTCTGGCGGAGGATCCTCGTATGCTGCTGACCAACATGAACATTCTTCTGTCGCGGGCTCTGGAGAAACACTAGGATGGGCCGTAAACTTAATTTGTATAATTAGCCCTAATAACCATGTTGAAATAGTTGTAAACATAAAATGAACCTTTTATCCCAAAAGCAATACTATTTTCTAATTCGAATATAGTGACTCAAACGAGTCATAAAGCTGCAGTCGGTGGCCAAAACTTTGTGCGGATAATTTAAAGGACATTGCATTGATCGGGCATTTTGAAGAAACGATGACTGCGATCGAATTTACACGTCTGGCGGATTTAGAAAATATAATATAAAAATAATTTTTGGATAATCGACGCTTATAGAAAGTTAGGTCGTCGAAAAGAAATGCCCAACAGAGCAGTAAACTCCTGCATGCCTTTTTTTTCGTTTTTCTCAAAACTTTTTAATTTGAAAAATATTTATTTTTATTTATTTTGTTGTATTTGTTAACTTATAGTTCTTGCCTAGGACTATTATTGGTGCAAGTGCTGATTTTAAGCGTTTGCTCAAATTCAAGAAAATTAAAAAAAAAATCAAGAAAGGAAGCTAACTTCGGAACACCGAAGTTTGTATACTCTTGCAGTTTGAAATTAAAACCCTTATGCCAACTTTCATTACTTTAAAGTTTTACATTTACATTTTACACTTTACATGTAAAGTTACAGTTTTACATTATAATTTTTTTTCTAAAAATTTTTCGATCGTTCCTATGGCTGCTATATGATATTGTCGTCCGATCCGGCCCGTTCCTACATATATAGCAGAGTATATAGAAGACTATCTGCAAAGTTTCATTCAGATAGCTTTAAAACTGAGGGACTA
>JAEIIH010032947.1:0-26335 GCA_018904745.1 Drosophila orosa
ACTATTTTTTTTTATAGCTGCGATTTCGTTTCGCTTATTGCCATTTTACCGGGGATAAGGTGCCATTAATTCTGCCGTCCAATTTACACTTGCATTTTACACAGAGCCAATTTGTTTATATAGCTTGTGACAGGCGCGGAACCGGAACAACAAAAAAGAGGGGGGAAATGGACGCGTAAATATGACAGCCTCGAACGCACAGCAGCCAGCATATAGATAGCACCGAAAGTCGCTCCTCAGCCAGCGACGTTATTAAATAATAAAACACAGAGAAATTTACACTCGATTGGATGCATCATTCGAGGTCGATGTGGCACAAGGCAGAGGAGTGCGCCGGGCGTCCATTCATTTCGCTGAATGCAATTTCCACCAAAAGGATGACGATGGCCGGGCAAAAAAATAAAGTGAAATAAAATAGAGAGATGGCGATAATGAAAGGGGCGAACAAAGAAAAAATGGCGGCTAACAAGCAATTGAAAAGGTCTAAAAACAAACGAGAGCTCTTTTTTCTGCGAAATTAAAGCACAGAAACGGGGAATCGGCGATTTTATCATTAAAGGGGATTTCACTTTTGGTAGAGTGAATCGTGAAAAAAAATTAAATTGTTCTTGAAAAAGTGAAATGATTGCAATTATTTGTAGATAATACAAAAAAGGGCTGTCAGAACTGTCGGTGTAAATTGAATAAATTACATTGTGAATAATAATTAAATTATTTACAGTCTTTCTTTTACATTAATTTATATTTATTTTATAAATTAAAATGCTTTTGGTTTCGATATAAATAAAAATGTCACCTACATACCAACGAGTTTAATTATTTATATTTTTTAAAACAGACTCCTCCATACAGCTGTTTTTGTCAGGAACTCATCTCTTTAGAACTTTGAGATGGCAGAAAATATCGTTAAATTGGAAGGGGATCGATATATAGCTGCATTTAAACACTCTTTCAAAACAATTAGCCAAACTAATGACTTTTTCTTAGTAACAATCCACGAAGCAGAAGAATTAGCAGCTGTGACAACTGGTAGTTCCCACTCAGTTGCATTCCAGACGTCGCAATGAACAAATCCGTATTGAGGATTACCTTCGGAGTGGCTCTTCTCTTATTCCTGCCATTGGCTCTGGTGCATACGTATAGGCGAATCAGAAATTTGGAAGTTCAAATGCATCTGGATCTGCTGTGGTTGCGAAAGGATTCCGAAAGGTCTGCCTATTGCCGGGACCTCCAGGTGAGGTTGCCGGATGCGCCGATCGGGGGCACCATGTGCGGCTACTATCTGAGACACGACCCGAAGAATGAGATGAGCGACATGCTGCTCGAGAGCCGGCCGCATTGTAGACCGGGATGGCAGCTCCACCGAGGCAGGTGCCGAAAGTTTGCGTGAAATCTTAAAGGAGAAAAGTTTAAGCCAAACAACGAAATAAAGAATACAATGGCCCGCGATTGCATGCTGACAAACTACAGGCTGTCCGGGGTTTCTTGAGTTGATTTCGGGGTTGCTGTCTGCCATAAAAGTGAAGCATCCATCATATGGTCACAAGCTAACCCTAATCAAGGAATGGTTCGTCGTCGTTATACGTCATGTTGGCTTGTCAGGAGTGCCTCGGGCAAAGAACCACAATGGCTGACGGATAAGGCTAAAGGAGGAGCGGCGGCCATTTTTGTTTATCAACCTTCCGTATGGGTGAAATTTTCCCTGAAGAAGTCAATCAACTTCCGCTTACCCAGATGCCCTTTTTTTTTCTTTTTTGTTGTTATTGGCCAGTTAGTGTGTGTGTGTGTGCCCTTACCCCGATCTTCGTTGCCATCGTCACTAAAAGGTCATCGATTCTTGGCATGTTATGACGAGGATGGAAAGGTGTGAACTCTAACAGGTAAAACTAAGTGACAGACAAGCGGATAAACATCAAAAACTATACTATACTTCTTATCCCTCTCCCTGGGTAATTATTTGTCAACCCTAATTAAAATATATCGTTGTATCTGAATCTGAGTTCCCTTCAATATCTTGTATGTCTGTCGGTTAACTGCATGGACCGACAAAGACTCCTGGAATTGATTCAACTCTACCTGTGCCCTAACAAACTTTGTGGAGCTACCAAGGACTTTGTGTGAGTCCTGGCCAGGCACTAACGATGCGGAACGGCGAATAGTTACGCAAAATTGCCGACGACTGCGCGATGTTACGCGCCACGTGCTGCCACAAAGTTGCACGGCCGCTGCCTCTGTCGCTGACACTGCCACAATCATCAGGATCCCCCCAACAATGCAATGCGTCTCTGTCCCAGTCGTCCTGCCTGCGCATCCTTCACCGCAGGACTGGTGAAAGTTTTTATTGGCCAAATTCCCGGGCTCGCTGCAGTTTTCAGCATTGTCGTTTTCAGTCAGTGAACAAAAATCTTGACCTACCACGTAACTTGACTTGGCTATTAAGAATAGAACTTTACCAATAAATATTTCAGTGATTAGGTGCTTTTCTTTTTCCTTATTTTAAGGTGAAGGGGAAATACGAAATACTTTAGTATTATACTTATATATTAAATGTATATAATTAAAAAAAATGTATACTTTGAGACGCTTTTAAGAACCAAGTTTAAGTACAGATAAGTAAAGGTTTCCATGTAACTAGAGAAAACGGAGAACAGAAGTCATAGGTTAATGCAGAATATTTTAGAATATTTATGAAATGTTAAATCTTAGATTCAAAGCATCCACTGCCAGGCCAGTCATTTATTAATTACAACTATTAGAAAGCCGAGTGAGAATCACTCAAAGTTAATCACAAAATGACAGATTATAAGCCAGGCACCGTACCCTTGGCGGAGACTGACGATCGAAGATTGTTCTGCAAATTTCACTACAAAGGTGTCCTCATTTTAGTGATACCATTAGTCTTTGGAGGCCTTTTGGCGGTAAAACCTTTATTGGTAAGCACCTCTCAAAACACTTATCTGTAGTTACTTAACAAAATCACCTACAGATATACCGCTTCCTGTACTTAACGATATGCCTGTATCTGTTTTACATACTCAATTTGATGGCCAGAGGTGCGGTGGCCTTTATCTATATAATATTCATACCCATAGCGGGCATTGCAGGATCGGGTCCCGTGAGTTTCGCATATTATTCGGATTTGATGTTCCTAACCTACGGCGCTATCATGATGGGCGCAGTGATGGACTCCTCGAGGATCAGCGAATATCTGGGCTTCATCGTCATCAGCATCGTTGGCAGTAGTTTAATCTTGTAAGTCCTTAAATCGGAGGCTTATTTCCGTCATTAAATCTATGGATTATCCCGCAGGCTTCAGGTTGTTCTAGCCCTTGTGGTTTTTGTACTTTCCTTCTTTGTTAATCCCACGGTAGGTGCCGCCTTTGGAATGAAGGTGGCCCAGGCCGTCGTCAACGAGTATAACGCTGTGAGTTATAGAGCAAAGGTTTTATAATAACTTTTGCTATTATCCAGTACCTTGTAGAGTCAATCTATCAATATCCTTCACTTCCTAGGCTAACATAATAAAAAAGGATTCCGAGGAAGAGCGCTACGAGCCGGGAGCGTAAGTACTGAGGTTAGAGCAAAGGATATATTAAATAACTAATGCCTGGCACACAGAACACCATATCCAACCCGTCCTGCCATCGGCATTTTCCTGACCTGTTGCTATACCTCCTCCTTGGCTTCCAGTATGTCCCCCTTCGTGAATCCCAATAACCTACTTGTAGGGTATAGGTAACTGTAGAATATACATATATATTATTAGCATAAAAGCAACCTTCTTCTCCGGTTCAGCCTCAAAGTGGAGCACATTATTTCGATCATGGTAGTGCCGGCTATTTTGGGTATCTGTATTGTGATCCTCTGGCTCCAAATCCTGTTCTTGGGTCTGTTGGGAGGCAGTGTCAAGCGTGACCTGGCAGAACTGGCTGAAAACAAGGCCGGCTTCCGTCAGGCTGCCGCTGAAAAGAGGCAGGCCATGGGCCCCATGAATGCGTATGCCATAATTGTCCTCGTACTGATACTCATAACATTCGTCCTACTGCACACCCGAAAGCCTGAGCTGTACATTGCCTGGGAGAATATAGGATATGGAACTGAGTTGGGGCTCTCCGTTCCAGTCATTTTAATTGGCATCATATTCTTTATGATACCGGCAAATTATCTATTCTGCCGTTATTACGTCTGCAAGGAGCCCGAAAAGCCGGGCACTGCTCCGTCTCTGCTCAACTGGAAAGTGTTTAACACCAATATTCCGTGGGCGGATATCTTCATGCTGGGCGCAGCATTCTGCTGTGCCTTCTGTGCCCTGAAGAGCGGTTTCTATGCGAAAGTGGCAGACACCATGAGGGGACCCAAGCGATTCGATGTCGGTCAGTTCCTCTGTGGCTCCGCTTTGGGCACCCTGTTCTCAGCTCTAACTCCGTCCTCGGCGCTGGCCAAGATAGCGCTTCCTGTGCTCAACACAGCTGTGTGTATTTAGTTTTAAATAAATTATTTAATTTTATTCATTTATTTAATATTTCTTCCAGAATTTCAGCTTTTTCCTGCCCTTTACCATGGCACTGCACAATCAACTTTTGCTGCCCATCAGTTCGCCGGCCAATATGATCGTCGCCGGCTGGGGCAATATCAGACCCTTCCAGTTCGTAAGTCTTATAGATTATCATGTATTTGAATTCATATTTTCTAAGCATAGCCCTTATTTAGTTGTTGGCTGGCATAGTTCCAGCGTTTCTCCTCATGCTCATGATCGCCGCCGCCACAAGGGTTGGGTTTAATTCCGTGGTACATTAAAACATAGATCCTAAATCATATAAATATTTAATTATTATATTGGTCATTAAAAATTACTTAGTCAGCTCGAAAATTAAACTGTTCTTGAACTGGGAACTGGGTGAACTGTACGGAGAAAAATGTGTTGCTTAGACTAATAAATATGTAATATTATTATATTATTATATATTATTTTATGTCTTATCTGGACAACAGACCATCGAAAATAGCTTTAATAGTCCATTCCGTATTGAAATTTGCGAAGAAAATAAATACAAAGCGTCAACATGACATAAATCACTAAACTGCTTAAGGCTGCGAACTATTGTATTGATTTTATTTGCCAAATAAATTGTCAATGCCTTTTTTGTGGCTTTCGCTGAACAGCTTATACCTAATATCGAGACCATTTCAATGACTTTAAACTGAAATATTATTAGAAATCATAATTTTGGTCCGTTATTAAAACCAAGCACTCGTTCACAAGGTTTTCATATAACCAAAACAAAAACACAATATATAGTCATGACGGAGCAGTAAGTAAATTAATATTATTTGTTTAAAAATATCGTTGAGCAGAGATTTCCTTTTCTAAAGTAGGGTTAGTTTCAAGCCCAGCGACGTACCCTTGGATGCGACCGAGGATCGAAGATTGTTCTGTAAATTCCACTACCAAGGTGTCCTCACTGTTCTCATACCCATATTATTCGCTCCCGTTTTGTTGGGACAACCAGTGGTGGTAGGTCCAAATTTGTATCTACTATATTCCCCATTATATAACCAATGATGCCGCAGGCTTGTCGCTTTATATACATAACAATATGTGTGTATTTATATTTTATCCTTGACATAATACCCAGAGGCGCTGTTGCCCTTGCCTACGTAGTCTTTGGTCCCATAGCGGGCATTGCGGATTCGGCTAAAGTATGCGTCTCCTACTATACCGATGTACTCCTCATGGTGTTTGGGTTCTGCATCCTGGCCAACATGATGAAAACCTCGAGGCTCAGCGAGCATCTGGGCTTCCTTGTCATCCGTTGTGTGGGCACCAACATCATATTGTAAGAGCATGAGAAAAAAGGTTGAATGATCCAGATCTGATACAATGAGTTATCCCGCAGACTTCAGCTATTTCTAGCCGCTGGAGCTTTTATACTCGCCTTCCTCGTAAATCCCACGGCAGCTGCCGCTTTTTGGATCGAAGTGTCTCAAGCCGTATTGACAGAATATGAAGAAGTAAGTAATAGTAGGATTGACAGATTGATTGGAAAACATTCTTGATTCAATTGGGATTGTATAAAATTTCTATATTTAAATCTTTATAGATTTTTAAATTCAAATAAATATATAAAAATATATCGTGAGAAAAAGACTGAAATGTTATATAGGCAAATATAATTTTACCTATTATCTTTATGGATACATCACCTTTATGCATTTATCTAATCAGTACAATTTCTAGAGCGACATTTTGAAGATGTATTCTGAGGAAGAGCGCTACGAGCCAGGAGGGTGAGTTCTAGACTACAAACTTGTTTAAAAAAATTAAAACGATCAACAAATATTATACAAAAGTGCCGAGTATCCGTCGCGTCCCGCTGTCGGAATCTACCTAACCCTCTGCTATACCGCCACACTGGCTGGAGCTGTGTCGCCCTTCGTGAATCCCAATGGCAATATTGTGGATGCTTTCCCTGGGTAATTATGGACAACTAGTTTCAACCACTTCACATGAATTAAAAAAGTGTCCTCCCCAGGAAACTAAAAATACAGCACCTCCTGTTGGTCATGGTAGTGCCAGTCATTCTGGGTATCTGTGTCATGATTCTTTGGATCCAAGTCCTGTTCCTCGGCCTGCTTGGAGGCAGTGTCAAACGCGAACTAAAGCAATTGGCTGCCGACAAAACTGATTTCCAGAAGACCGTTGCGGACAGGAAACTGGACCTGGGACCCTGGTCTGTCCATTCCATATTGGCTCTCGTAATGATCCTTATTTCATTCATAGCAATGCACACGCGAAGTCCGCGTTTATATCACGGCTGGGGTGATATACCGACCCACGGGGCTGGTCTCTCGGTCGCTTCACTGGGCCTAGTTTTCACATTAAGTGCGATCCCGGCAAATTATCTGTTCTGCAGATACTACGCCTGCAGAAAGCCGAGAGCCGAGGGCGCGGTAACGACGCTTATCTCCTGGAAGAGCGTAAACAAGTACACCCCGTGGGGGGATTTACTTTTGCTGGGCGCCGCCTTTTGCTGTGTCTTCTGTGGCATTGAGAGTGGGTTATATAAGGCTATTGCTGACGCCGTATCAAAACCCAGTCGCGGCGGCTTCCTCCAGTTCCTGTATGGCGCCTGCTACGGAACCCTATTCACGATTCTTTCTCCGGCAACCGAGCTGTGCAGAAGAGCGCTTCCTGTGATGGCCACTGCTGTGAGTACCTATACTCTTAAATTATTTAATTTTAATTAATTTTCTATATTTTCCTTCCAGGGTAACAACTTCGCCCTGCCCTTTGCCACCGCACTGCACAACCAGTTTCTGCTGCCCACCAGTTCGCCGGCTAACACGATCGTCGCCGGCCTGGGCAATGTTAGGCCCTTTCTGTTTGTAAGTATTATATAAAAAGATAATATATTTTAAATATAATCTAAATGTGTTTATATTTCTAGTTGTTAGCTGGCATAGTTCCGACTTTATTCATGATGATCATGATTACTGCCTCCACCTGGATTTTCTATGATAACGCGATTTCCTAAAAGAAAAACTCAAAGGATCCCATTCCGCCTTGGCTTTCAACTGGGAGATTCAGCAAAAATTAAATCGTTTAAAATTGGGTATAAATTATGATTTACAGCCTTGTAATTTAAATAAAATGCTTTGAAGAAATATACATATATGTATAATCCTGTACAGCGGAATAATTGTTTAAATTTCCATTGGGCTGTCTTATTTTTTGTATTTAAATATTTTGAGGAGTTTTTTGTGGTAGAAAAGCTTCAACTTTTGAAGCCCTCGTGTCCGTCAAATGCCGGAAGTTCCGGTCTAGCCTTAATGGCCATCAATTACGGCGGATAAAAAGGGCGGTTATAGCTGTTTTGCTGAATTGATGAATCATAAATTGCGGCATTAAAATAAACGATAAGTGTTCTATACAAAATGTAAACATAACTAAGGAATTTCTTTACATAAAATGCTTATAAAGTAAGTATACTTGGAAATAAATATAATTTTTGAATTATTTTTAATGAATAAAAACAAATTCTTGTCTAAAAGTTGACAAACTGAAATAAAATGAAACTGATTCCTAAAATAAAGGTTAAGAAATATTTAATGAATACATTCATTCAATTTTGTTCTTCAC
The DNA here is from genome assembly GCA_018904745.1 of Drosophila orosa. Classification (NCBI taxonomy): domain Eukaryota; kingdom Metazoa; phylum Arthropoda; class Insecta; order Diptera; family Drosophilidae; genus Drosophila; species Drosophila orosa. The sequence continues at coordinate 8,141 of JAEIIH010032947.1, forward strand.
TCTTAATCCTCTTTTTTTATATATTTAAAAAATGAACAAAAAGAAAGAAAACTTAATAATATTAAAGCCTGTGTCGCCTTTGTATTTTCAAGGCCCAACGCTTTTAGCCAAATTACACAGTTTCCCATTTAGGGTAATCCCCGGCAGGCCATTCGCACCTAATTCACGTTGCTCTAATCCAAACATTGCCCACACAAGTGTCGGCACTAAATAATTCATTTGTTAATTTAGACGTGGACGTGGACCATGGGGCAGGTGTACTATATACATAGTATATCTCTCTCTGGCAAACTCTTTCCGGCTGAATACTTTGTGGCCATGCCCAGGGACGGCCGCAGGACCTCTCCTACCGGAGGACAACGCGACGCTACTGGGCCTGGGAGGCATTTATATTCAAACTATTGAATTATTAAACGCGACGCGCACAGTTCGTGAATATTCATAACACTCACGACATTTCAAAAATGGCGCATTTAATTGATTTGGCCAATGTTAACGACCGAGGTTTGGATATTATTGAAATTGTGGTAAACATTAAAAGTTGTTTATGGAAATTTATCAATATATTTGATAATAAGTTGAATAATAAAAGAAAAGTATTTAAAAATTGTTTACTTGTTTTTAAAACTAGCCTTTTCCAAAGAAATTCAGTTACCAAAATTTAATCCTCATACATTTCTCTCCAGTTTTTCAATTTGTTGTGAAAATCCCAGGGGCTTTTCTATTTCATAGTCATACTGTCAATCGCTGCTGACTTTCCGTTTTAAAGGCATTTTGCTTTGCCAGAAAAAAAAGGAAAGCGGCAAATTATGTATATATATTCAAATATCATGCACGCCTTAAGCTGATTTTCCACACTGGCAAACGCAAGCTCCTCTGGCTTTTCCTCATTCACAAATCCAGGCTCATTATCCTTTTTGACATCTGCCCAGGTTTCGCGAACAAATTGACAACACAAAAATGAAAAGAAAGAAAAAAATGATTCAAGATTTTGCCTACAGAATTAAGTTGGCATTTTTTGTGGCTTTATATTACTCTTGAATTTATTAAGTAAATATTTAAGAGAGCAACCAAGAGAGTATATATTAAAAAAATTAATATTTTTTTGTCTGTCCCATTTAAATTTCAAATTTGAAGATAATGCTCAATGACCGGTAATCCAATTTACCTTATTTTATGGAAACCTTTTCTCCGGATATCTATCCAGCTGAGAGCTGTCAGTTGCCGTCGCGTCTGTGTCAGACTCGGGAATGCTGACAGGAATCGAAAAAGAACTAAAAAGCAGGACATTTTTACTATTGTCTTGAAACAAAAAGCCGCAATGCAAATTGCGATGTAAAGCAGACAGGAGTTTGAGAGGAGCAGCAGCAGAAAAAATGTGTGCCAGTCAGTGTCAGATTATTCACCTACGGCGCCACTATATATCCATTCATTAAAACTCTCCGAGCATACTCCTTTTCTATATAAGAAATGCCTTGAGAGTATGCTTGATTGTCTTGTTTATTTTTTCGGTTTCTTTAGCTGCATTGTTTGCGTTATGGACAGGCCCCGAAGGTTTTAAGATAACCACCGAAACAGGAAGCTGAAATCGTCCATTGTCCTTGTTGTTGACATGTAAAAAGTTAGAGATAGAAAGGGCGATGAGCCTGGCTAAATGGAAAGGTTGTGGTGGTGTTTATCTATAGTTTCAGGTAATATAAAATTAATAAGAAAGAAATTTTATATTTAAATATATATGCAACTCTGTTTCAATAAAATCTTTTTTTTTTATTAAAATTATTTGTTTGTTTTTTAGAATATATTGGTCCGATATATGAAACATAATGTCATATAATTTTACATATATTGCAACTCTAAATTATCTTCCATCGTATCATTAACAATAATTTCATATCCCTAATTGGATCAGTACTTTTAATCATCCTGATTAATTAATATTATGCTTAAGATGGTTCATTAAGTACATTTACATGTACCCGTGTTTTTTATAATTTGTTTTCTTTCTACAAAAAACACTGATAACAGCAACTCATAAAATTCACCAAAATGTTCAATATTAATTAAATTCATAACAATATCCTTGCACAATGAAAACAATAATGATAATCTCGAATGTCTGACATTTGTCACAGATAAAGAGACAGGACAATAAAAGCATTTTTAAATTGTATGCAAATATCTCGATGAGCTCACACCAGGAATCAAATAAATATATATAAACACAATGAAGGCGGAAACTAATGAAATTAAAACGATTTTATCGAAACACAAAATAAACAATTGCCATTGATGGCGTCGCGCATGTGCACGCACCCATAATCATGATGGCAAATTATATTCAATTTATGTTCAGTGCGATAACAGCCGCATTTTTGACAAAATCGTTTGCTATTTTCATTTTTATTTTGTTTTTAATTTAACCGAATGAAAAAGAGCTGTGAAATTAGCCAACACAAGGCGCACACAGCGGCGAAAGGGAAGAATTCATTTGCCGCCGGAAATCGGAAATCGGGCAGCCATGACGCCATTTTTCAAAATGCTACAAAATGTCCGTTTTATAGTCGTCCTTCTGACTGTCTCTTCTTCTGTCTGTCCGTCTGTCTGTCTGTCTGTCTCGTACCCTCGCCCAGTGATTAGCTGTCACGAAGCTGCGGCGCAAGGCAAAAATGAATTATTATCGCGTTGCGTACCAAATGTTGACATAGATTTAAATTATTTGTAACAAAATCAACGAACTGTGTCCTCCGCTCCGCTTCCTTTTCTTTCTGTTTTTTCTTCCCTTTTTCCTCCCGCCACCATTTGCCCAATTTATCCTTCAGCTTGCTCACGCCCCAAGGTCCTGTTTCTGATTTGATTGCCCAGCAAAATGTTTTGGCAAACACCACAGAAACCACCATTCGGTATGCTCTTTTAGGAGAGCTATATTTTCCAGATTGTAATGGCAGGTTTCGTTTCTAAGGACCTAAGGGGATAATGGGGATATTTGTAAAACCTATAGCATAGAAAAAAAAAATAAATATAAAAAAGTTTATTAAAATCTCAATAAACGCTGTCAACTTTGATAAAACATTTAATAATGAAGACTTTCTCATGAATATTTTGAATATATTTTTTGTAAAGCTCAAACATTATTTCCAAGGGCATAAATAAATATAAATTTATAGATATTGTCTTTCCATCCCTAAAAATACTAATTTCCTTACAAAATTATCTATTCAGGCAACCATTAAATGTTTTACAAACTCCTTTAAATCTTTATGGGCAATATCACTCATTAATTTTTTTTATTAAATTACATTTTGTCATCGTTAGCGAGGAGAATAATATTTGCCATAAAATCTAGAAGCTTCTCTCGCTTAGTTTAAAATTGCCTTGGAAAATGTTCGTCACGTAGTTTCCAGAAACAAGAAGAGGACAACTAATAGGCTCAATTAATAAACTTTCCGGAGGCATGGGAGCTCGTGATGGGCTGGTTACCAACTTTTCCTCCGGCTCATTTATTCCGAAGGCTTTCTAGTAGTGGTAACAAAATTGTAGCAAATCCAAGTCCTGTGGCAAGGCCAATGCCGTTGTCATTATTTTCACTGCCATCTCAACAGGACAATATATAATTAGGGCCCCGGGATACACTTTCACTATGCTTGGTCGGATAGATTGGAAATAATGAATATTTCTGGGTCAAATTTAAGGGTTATATTCTTGTTTACGGGCAACAAAGGATTGCTTGTTTTGCCTGCTTGTTTTTCTTTTTATTTAAGAGAGAGAGAGAGACACTACCATTGTCCATAAAGAATTATAGTGAGTTTAGTTTTGGTTTGTTTCCGTGCCATTGGGCCAGGTTCATGTCTTTGCCAAGGACTTCCGGTAATTTCTGGGGATAAAAGAACGCCGAGATGTCAACAACAAGGAGTGTCCTTTCATTTTTCCTTTCTTTTTCTCATTTCTTATTTTATTTGGACCACCCCCTTTCCTGACCTTCCTTTATCCGCTCATTACCTTGAGCCTTGCCAGCTACTATGTTTTCCACTTGTGGCATTAATTTCTGCTGTGTAAGCAGATAAATTGCAAAACGTCAAAAGTTGTTGACAGTCATTGGCATCAAAAAGGATTCCAGTCACTTTGCCGGACCCGGGGCCCAAGTTGAGGTGTCTATCAGGGAGCTGAGTAAATTTAAACACTTCATAAATTGCCGCTTTGACGCAGTCAGATAATGACTTGAGTAAAGTCTTTTATGCTGTAATTTCCTTGAGGTTTTTCGAGGGTAAATATATAGAATTTGCTATATATTATTCGATAAAAAAAATGGCCAGCAACACCTTTAACAACGTTCCCAGTTACCAGATCCGCGAACTACAGATGCAATGAACTGCAAACTTTGCCCTGTTCGCCTCCAGAATCGAAGATGTATCCGAGGTCTGCTCCGAGGTAATTAGCTAATGTGCCAGCTGCGGCTGCCCTAGGCCACAGCAGCGGCAACAATTAGAGACAATTAGTTGGGGGATTGATTCATAGGCCGCGACTCATCAGATTACCAGAACTCCCCGCAGGTCCAAGCCGCAACAATTATGCGTATTACAATGCCCTAGGGGTTGCAAGGGGTTTACCTCTAAAATGATTGAATAATTTACTAATAAATCGATTTAAAATAGATCAGAAAATGCACTTGTAAAATTCCTAAAATGTGATATAAATAAAGGTAGAACTTCAGAGTAAATATTTATAAATCTCAGAGTGCGGTGCAGTGTCATAACCCTATATTACTTAATCCTGAAATATTTTTAAAAGTACCAAGATTGCTCTGCCAAAAATTTCGTTTCGTTTAGCAAGGCAAATTGATTATCATTGAATTTCAAGAGCAACCGAAATATGTTTTCTATCCTGAGACGTTGGATCAGGCCGCGTTGGATCCTGAAGCTGATGCCATATTTCGTGATGTCGAACTACTTCATGGATCTGCTCTATTCGCTGGTTCATTTCTCCCATTTGTGCAAAGAGCGTGCTGTGGTGATGGACGTGACCAATGTGTTCGGGTACGTTTACACCATGTTCGACATGGTCCTCATCCTGATGTCGCTTATTCTCATCCTGGGCACTCGCACTGAGGAGAGTGGCGTAACCCTGCTGCTCATCGGCAGAGTGATCCATCGCCTGCTCCTCTCCATGTGGAGCATGCTCTTGTATTACCTCTTCGGCGAGTGCCAGGACATGGGCTGTCTCCTCATGCTGCTGGCCACCAAAACCAGGGTGCGGGCCAAGATGGGTTGCCCCAAAATGGAAGTTGGCAGCTATCACCTTCTGTTGCTGGGAGCCAGGCTTTGTCTTTGCTGCATGTTTCTAATTTGGCTGGATGAGGACATTAATGTAAGTCGAGTTTCCTAAGGGTTATTTTCTGTTTTATATATCTCTTGTTTTCAATTATTTCAAGGTTATTTTTAATGTCCTTTCGGTGTTGTTTTGTATTTCAATCGGCTTGGGTTTCTACTGCAAGGAGTTCTCCTATCTCACCCTCCTGGCCTTGATGTATCATGATATCTTCAGCAACCATTGGAGCATGCTGTGGGGCTGGAATGATTATTTCCTTTCGCTGAATTACTTTGCCATGTTCTTTGGCAAAATCGGAGCATTTCTGATGCTATCCGAGCTGGGTGGGGGCAAGTGGTCCGTGGACGGTTATCTCGGACATAATGAAGACAAATGGGATCAAAAGGGAACCTACAAGATCATAAAGAACCAGTCGAAGGTCTAGTAATTTTTGTATATTTTTGAGATAATGATTTTCCAATAAAATGTTATAGAAAATGTGCATCTTTGATTGTACTTCTTCTTTATTTAATAAACATCTCCCTTTGGATATAGCCTCTGTCTAATCGAGTATTATCTTATTTTTCCTTCCTTCTAAACATTTGAGGGATTTACATAAACTTTAATGGGAAATACTCTCCCGGCGGCTAATGCTTATTTTTATTTCTATCTCTATTTGTACACCTGCCTCTCGGCTACGAAGAGGGCACTCCAAATGTTCTTTGATTCGCGCCTCAGCCGACGTAAATTATTAAAAAGTCTCGAGTTGCGCTTAAGCGGCTTTCCCTTCCACTTCACAGTGGTTAAAACGCAAAAATTTGGCATGAAAAAAGGTTTTCTAGGAATTGCTTGCCAATAAAATTCAAGTTAATTTCTGTTCTTACGTTCATTCTTTTTTTTTTCCTAAATGTAGTTAAACTTTATAATAAATTTCTGAGTAATCCCTGCCTTTTCATTTACCATGTTTTTTTCCACAGTATTTTCGTGCTTCTTTCTTGTGCAGGGTAATTGAAACTAGCGTTGGGAAGTAATGCCATAAAATTCTTAAATGCGAAAAAAGAAAACCGTGCAGAAAAAACAGGTGGAAGCTAAAGCGGCAGTGGACACAGCGAAGACAGGATACTCTGTCCGAAAAAGGTCGTCTGTAGTTGCTCAGCGGATTAAGTCAGCATCCGAGGTCCTTGGCGGTGGCAAGCAAAAAAAAAAAAAATAATAAAATAAAGAAGAAGGCATTTCCTCCACGTGTCGCTGTTGCAAACGTCTTCACTTAATTATTGCGACTTTCGGCATGGGGCATCGGGGGGACGCCGACTTAAAAGGCAACACTGCCGTTAATGAGTTTCTGGAGGCGGGCCAGTGGACCGGAGGAGCTGCTGCTCCGGCGCGCCGTAAGATACCATCCAGGCGTGCATTTAACAACCGCAAAGGACGCAGTGACCTTCGCTCTTGGCTGCAAATCCATTTGCATAAGCGGTGGCGGGGTGATTTCTCCGTTCCCTTACTTCGCCTTCCCTGGTGGAGTGTCCCCAGAGATGGCAACGACATGTGGAAATCAGAGCCGGGGCTATTCACACCAAGAAAAAAATTCAACAAAAATTTAATTTAATTCGCAAAATCCTTCCATAAGTTCGAGTCAATAAATGCGAGTCCCGAGTATTGTTTATAAAATAAAGGGAAATTGTTCAATAATATTTATCTGATGTTGGCATAACTATTAATTTCTCTTATTCTTATCTACTTTAAATATATTTTAAACCTTTTTTCTGGGTGCATTGTTGACCGGCTCAGAAGCTCAGCAGGAGATATTTTTACTTTATTTTTCCTTATTTCCTTTACTTACCCGCAATGCGTTACTCTTAATTGGAAAGCAGTCGCGATTTCGCTGTCCCGATCCGAACGTTAAATGTAATTGACAGTACGTTAAACAACGGCCAGATCCCGGAGAAAGTGGATAATCCGGAAGCCGACAGTTAAAGGGTGTAACCGACTGAACACGGAAGAGAGATTAAGGTGAAGCAAACGTAGGCCTCTCAGCCTCAGAGAGTTTCTTATGAAACATATATAAAATATTTACAATCCTTTTGGCATTCCCAGCTAAAAACCAAAACAATTCCTCCACTGCGTATGAGTGATATTCCTTATAAAATTTAAATTATTCATACGCAGTGTGTGACATTTTATAGATGTTCATTTTACTCAGTAATCTAAGGTTTTTGGAATACCTACATTATTTATTTTAAATAATCATAGATTATTTGTATTTGTAAATTGTATTTCTTGGCCATTTTAATTGAGAAATATCATATGTGTTTTTAATAGTTCGACTTAATTATACTTTCCTTTCCACTTAGTAAAAAATTCTTACTCCTAAGTAATCAACATAGTTAATAATAATGACACATAATTGACAAAATTAATTACACTTAAACTGACCTATACATTCAAAAGGATAATAGAAAGGTTTAGTATATCAATCTTGACACCACGCACTCTTGTAATATTCTAAATAAAACTCATATAAAACTCATATAAAAAATTCAAAAACCACACACACACACCAAAACACAACACGAGGGCTGCAAAAACGCAAGCTATATTAATAAAATAAAATATTCCTGGGGGTTGGCTTTGTTCACTGGAGTTGGATAAAAAGATATAAACCAATGGGAAATATGCAAAAGGCGAGGTGGCGGTGTGCGTCACGTGGTATTAGAACAACTACGGCAACAAAAAACAGCGGAAACGGAAACTTGTTTAATTAAAATGCTGCAACAAAATGTTCGAGTCAGTGTGTGTGTGGTGTGCGAGTAAAGTGAACAGTGTCCTGTGACTGCGTCTCGACATTTGCATAAGTAAAGCACACACACACACACAGAGAGAAATCTACAAATGCATTCATGTCCTACCTCTGCTCCCTTAAGCTTCTCGCCAAAGAAGAGTCAAAGCGTTTAAGTTTATTTACCTTTATTTACCTGGCCTGCCTTCAGATTTGGAGCAGCCAGATAAGGCCCGATCTGAGGCTGAATGGCTGAGGCTTCTGCTTAAACAAGACTTGGCTCGAATGCGGCTCTCGCCAGGTTAAACGAACTTAACCAAATACATGTGTATAATTAATTTTACCAGCCTGACTGAGTCAACGAATGCCTGCAATCGAGGACATTGGGGTAAGCCTAATTCTGCGGTTTCCTAAAGGCTTATGTCTGGAATCCAATATTAACTTTTGGCATTAAATTTGCATTGTAGTAAAGTTCTATAACAGGCAGTATAAAAGGTAAGCTTGTTATAGAAAAAATCATATAAAAAGCAATGAAAGGGAACACATTGAATTGTTTATGGTTTAAAATTCATAAAATGAAATATACATGCACATCGTTAGCCATGAAATCAAATATAACTAAAAATAGTTTTAAATTAAGCCAAAAAGTATTACTACATTTTATTTCTTCTTTTTAAGGGCGTACTTTTGCCATCTTTTTAACAGATTTTAATTCACTGTCAATTCTTTATGAGCTTTTGTTTATTTGCTTTTTATTTTCTTGAACTTTTAGGTATTTACTTTGAAGATATTCTAAATACACATAGAACTAAAAGAAACTGCGTTTTACTGTATGCCTTGAGAACTGAAACCTGTCTCAAGTTAAGTTGCCAATAAATTTAAAACAAATGAAAAAGGCTTAGTGGGAATCGAAGCTTAGGCAAGATTGGCAAGCCAAAGAGTTTTCTGGCTGCTTCTGTGCACGTATGTGTGTATGCATAATCCCTCAGATTTTAACTTTAACTCGGAGAACTGTAAATTTCACTTCAAGGCCGCTTCACACGTACGAGGCGCAATTCCTGAGGGGGTGCCTGGGAATTGGGACTGGGACTGGGACTGGAACTGGGACCGAGGTAGGAACCGGGGACCCGGGGCCCATTATCATCTCGGTCTCAGCGACATCGTCGCATTACGTAAAAGCGCTTTTACGACTACATTTGAGCAGCCGCAAAGAGCTCTGAGCGCGCTCGTCCCCAAAAAGTGAAAGTAGGCACGAATAAATGCTACGGCGACGGCGGGGCTAACAGGTTGAATGCGACCAGAGATTTGAGCGGGTGCAAATGGCAGAGACAATAAAGCTTAGACTGAGAGAGAGAAACGCTCCAATGAGGCATCTGCATGCCTCCCATTTCCCCGGCATTATGCTTTATTTTATTCGACCTTATTTTCTGCTATTTTTAAGCATTTTCCAATCAACTCCAGAGCTGGATTACTTCTGTGGCGTGACATTAAATGGCTTTTCAGCTTCATAAAAATTCTACATTTCTGTTTTTTGTTGGTTTTCTCTTCTTTTCTTTTTTTTTTTGGCATTACAAAGTCATTCCGTTTCGATGTTCGGCAATTCAATAATAATGCCAGTTTGCTGGGTTATTAAAATTTCATACAAGCAAACATTTTCATGCTGACTTTGACTTGTGCGCCGGAGTTTTTCTTTCATTCGCTCCGTTCCGTTCCGTTCCGCTTCGCGTTTTGTTTCGTTTTGTTTGTGTCCTTTTTCGTAGGCGCCAAAATGTCAGCGACACGTTTTCCTACAGCGGCAATTTATCATAAATATGCATGCACACATATAGTATGTGTTTACATGCCAGTGATGATGCCCCCCGGGTCTATGGGGGCTGGAATAGAGCTAAACTTAATTATAAAATTAAAAGAAGACTAGGGTATCCTTGCTTGAAATGGAAAATATATGTCTTATTATTCAGATTTGCCACAGAGTTCACTGGTAATAGACACTAAATTAAATTAATATTCAATTTCTGGCGATATCTTATAATTACTTTTATAAAGTTTATGGCAAAAGAAAAATTTGTCACATGTCCTTTTTGCCTCTAATCTAATTACATGGTATTTAACTATTATTCAAGATGATTTAAGATGAATACATTTGTTTGTTTAACTAGAAAAAGGAGAGCTTTTCCCTCTCAAAAATAAAGGTAACTGATAATGGAATTCTCAGTAATCAGCAGGGTGTTGAAATCTCACCAAAATATGTTGAAAAGTATGCAATAAAATGTAACTGATACCAAATACAGTTAAAAACTCTTTACTTCGTTACTACGTAAAATTTTGCATAGCTTTGGACACATTTTTACGGGATTTTAAGCCCCCAGTCCTTCCTGTAGCATCCCAAAAGGATTGTAAGCCCTCACAACCGAATATTCATATAACATAAATTCAGTTCAGTTTGTTGTTTAAAAAAGGACAAGCTGACAGCACTGCCACATACATATGTGTGGCATATAAATCCTGGCCCCTGTTTGGGGGCCGCCGCCTGTGACGACCTTATGGCAAGCGTTCGGGGGCGCGGTTCGCCTTTGTTTATGCCGCTGTCAGCGCTCGTTTAATTCAACATTAGCGCCTTGCAGCGGTCCGAGGTGAGGCTGTTAGCTGTTCGCCACTGTTTTTCCCTCGATTTTCCCTCTGATTTCCATGCCATGTTTTCAACACCGTTGCGATGGGAGCCCTTTGTGAGCCCGCGGCGGCGGCCACTTTCACGCGCTTTCCCTGGTCGCCCTGCCCTCCGCCTGTTTAGCGTTTATTTTTTTTTTTTTTTCAAATTGTCAAACTGTCAAATAAATTACACGGCAAACCGTACAAAAGATCTGACGCAGTTGGGCTTCCTTTGTTGGCCTCAACTTTTGTGCGGATGTGGCATGTGCATAGGCTCATGAGCACAAAATGTGGCCGGTCTTTGTGGCCGGCTTTGATTGTCTGGGACTGGTGGCAGCACCTCGCCAAAGAAAATGGAATTTTCACATTTTCGGGACTCGCCGTCAAGACGTAGGAATAATTCGTTATGGTTACAGGCGGAGAAAATTGAATAAATACGATATATTTCCGAAACTCTAGAATTTATTAGTAATACTAGTAACTATTACAACTATTACTATTACAGAAAACAAATATTAACATAAACTCATAAGAAAGTACTCGGAGAGTACTGCTGACATTTTAATTTAATTTTAAGTTGAATTAAATTTAATGAAAGTATTACATAATATCTGAAATCTCTTAAAATGTAGACCAAAAGAAAGCCACAATCATAATACTACAAACTTAAATTTATTTGTTATTTAAAATTAAATAATGCCAAGTGTAACCAATTCCAGCCTTTGTTACTTTTCCTCTTGCAATAATTACAAAGTACTGGCTTGTAATTTTCTTAAATATTGGCTGCCAAAAAAATACACAGACCATTGTTTACGCACTTGGCAAGTCTTTAGGAAAGGAATTTAATCAGAAAGTACTTCAGCTCTTAGCATACAATGAAATATAATTATATAACAAAAAACTACTTAAAGAGCGTAGAGTTCCAATGAAATCTTATAGGTATGTACATATGTATTTCAGAACCCACATCCACGCACTGCCATGGCCAACTTCCGCACAATCTCGCATAGATGCAAGCAGGCGCGGGCAATAAAGACTTGGCCAAAAGTCAAGCGGATTTCGGTGTTCGCAAAGTTTGTCTAGGCGAAGAACGAGGAAAGCCGCTTAGTCTAGTTAAATAAAAGTGCTACAAGGAGCTCAGCCCGCACACACACACACACATAGCATAGAAGCAGCAGAAACTGGGAATGGTGACCGGACTTTAATTGCATTCTGCAGTGAAAACTTAAATTATGCCCGCAGGGTGCAGCAGCGAATGGCCAGGATTCGTTTTACGCCCAATTTAAAGGGATTTCTCGCGCTTGGAAGCACTCCAACTTTTGTCCCCTTTGTCTTCCTTTGCCTTTCACCTTTTCGTGAACAAAAAAAAACAAAAAAGGACAGTCTATTTATTTATGCCAGATGTGCGGCGTCGTCTTCTGTTTGGCTTCCCACATGCCGGGCTCGAATTTAAATATTTAAAATGCGGTTTGGAAACTCTAGCGCCTATAAATATGCAATGAACTTTGAGCGGTTTAAGGACGGCGTCCTTGGCTCTTTTCAATCAGCTAACATTTTTTATGAGTTTTTAACTAATACAAGCCGTCGTCGTCGTCGGCGGTGGCGGCATCGTCGCTGTTCAAATGGCCAAGTTAATTAGTGGCAGCTGACGCCTTCAATTTCATTATGGACAGACTGCATTATCTTCGCATAGAGAGGGAGAGAGAGATAAACTTCCGCATACACAACTCAGGCCGCACACAGAGAAATCCTCATCTACGGAAGTCGTAAAAAGTTTAACGTGTTCTTAAACTTGTCCGCCGACCATCGATGGAATTTTTTGTTCGCAGCTCCCTCCCCCCGAGAAAACTCTATAAAAGTTTCAAATTGTTACACGGCGAATGACACGCGCCGGCATCGGCTTCGGTTTGGGCTCCTGCTCCGGCTTTCCCTTGCTCCTTGTGGCCTGTGTGTTAATCTGTTGAAATTTGCGTTTTAATAGAAATGTGTGCGAGTGTGTCTGTGCGAGTTGCGAAATGTTTATGTGGTTGGTCTTTTATTTTTTGTACACTTTTTTGTGTGTGTTTTTTTAAATATTTTTCTCTCGCGCCCCCCAAGTTCGTGGGCAGGATATAAAAATGCTTATTGCCTTTAAGTACGTGATTTTGCTTTTGAAAATTTTTAACACTCACACACGGACTTTTTTGTGACTGCTGTTGCGTTGACAGATGCATTAAGCGTATTGGTTTTTACGATTGACGAGGTCGTACGAGTATAATTTAATTAATGTAATGGCCACGGACAATATGGCCCAGAGGCGTCGCAAAACTAACGAGAATAAAACGAAGATTCGTGTTTTGTGCCCGTTCTCTGCTACAAAGGATTCTCTTTTCGCCAAAGGAAGATGGTGAGCTTTAAATGTGAATTTTAAAATACTTTGGAGTATTTGGAGGTAAAGCTCAGTTACCTAAAACTAAATAAGTAAAAAATGCAAGCTGGTATGAATGATTTTCCTCTAAGTAGGCCTCAGGATAACATTAAAGCAATTTAAATTATTTACCAAGTTGTAGCTAATAATTATTGTTATTTGAGAAATATTAAGTTCAACTTCATTAATTGAACAGTAGTTTGTCAGAAACTAAATGGCAGACTTAATGTCCCTAAGAGTTTAAGGAAATGCCTTGTTGATTTTTTAAAGCACTTCTTATTTACACCATAAATTCAATTTTATTCCACTTTACTTGGCTCTCACACAAATTAATTACAAGACGGTCTCCATGGCAAATTGACTTCCAAGAACTCCAAAATTGTATTTTACGTAACAAGGCCCAATTGTTTCTTTAAATGCCCACCTTTTCTTGTAAATATGATAGAATTTCTCAAACAATCCTCGTTAACATTGGCCAAACTGAAGTTCAACTTGCATGCCTGAATTAAATGGAAAGAATTCTTATATGAAATTCCCTCATTTGCATTCAATTGTCTCTGGTGAGCATCCGATTTCAAGGGGAAAAAATGTTTGCTTGGCTTGATGCCCGTAAGCAAAATGCATAATCAAAAATCTATTTGTGATTTGGTCCAGTCAGCTGGAAAAACCCTAAACTTCCTTGTGGCTTGCCTATTTATTGTTGGCCAGAAAACCTAAAACACTGTAAATTTGAACAAGAGGAACAATGTATGAATGACTGAATGAATGAATGGCAGAAGAATGGCACAAATGGCAACCGAAATGATGGAGCAAATTTGCATGAAGCCACGTCTAATGAACACACGAGACACATAAGGCAGCTATAGACGAGTGCTGGACTCATTCAATTGTGCAAATGGAAATTTTAGATTTTGTTCTCGATACGAGCACAACAAACCTGAAATAATGTAATCGAAATACCAGAAAGCAACAGGAGCACATGCTCTGCCTGAGGAGTGTTGCAATCATTATGAATTGAAATTAAAACTCTGTTTGCGTGAAAGCCCACCCACTCTGCGGTGGCGCCAAGTATGCAATAAAAATCCCGCACAGAGATAGTAATACCCATCGACTCGGTGAATGGTTAGGGCCCATTCATCCTGCTCTGATGCCGCAACACGAATCCATCATGCCCCATACAAGGGGCTGTGGCAACACAATAAACTTGCATGCTCGCTGCTGCTGGCAAACACAAAAACGTTTTAAATTTCATTTTCTGATAATGCGCTGCTCCTGGAATTCCTTCCTGACGACTTCGTCGAAAAGGTGGCCTCGTGGTAACTTTGCCACCGGTCCTTGCTCATGTGAACACCCCACCCCCTCAAGATAACTCATCATTGTACGCAATTTGTGTTTAACAATCGTTGGTAATCTTTATTGGATGTCAAGCTCCGCACTCGAGTAGATACGGAGTACGTACTCCTTGTACTAGACACAGCCCCATCGCTCTTGTGCCGTAAAGTTCTCCACTTCGAGTGTCAAAGCCGGGACACAATCACACATGCAAAGCTCTTCATCTCCATTGCCATCTCCATCTGTGTTCCTCCACGGCGGCCAGGAAGATGTTTTAGTGACAACGAAAGTGTAATTGAGTGCCACATAACAGACGATTCCAACGCTGCCAAGTGGACGATGCCGGAGCAGCTGAAACAGCAGCAAGGACAACAAGAAGGCTTACAAAAAAGTGTTCAAGAAAATTGCCACAGCCTCAGGGATGAGTTTCTCTGCAGGGCTGCAGAAAATCTAAAATATATCTAAAGATTTGGAAGTATTTGTTTTGAGTTTTGTGGTTTTTAAAAGGACTTGAGAGATTTAGCTGTCATTATAGGACATATTTGGGAAAATAAGTTAAATAAAGCTATTTATTCAGTTACTAATCCTTTCTTCTTTGATATATATGGTTGTAGCATTATAATAAAATTATTGATCAACGATCTTATGGCTAATATTGCCACATATTCCTTTCCTTCCCTTTTTTATCAACTAAAAACAATGCAACCCTGATACTTTGCTAACCAAGAATCTCATGCCATTATGAGTTGTTCTATTTGATTTTTCATTTCCGCTCGGCAGCTACATGTGCATTGTGCTGGATTTGTTGCCTCTAGGCTGTAGGCCGACTCGGCCAGGAGGAGGAGGGCTGAAACAAGGACGAGGAGCAAGCCCAAGAGCCGGAGCAGGAGCAGGAGCAGGCAGGACTACGGCATAGTTGGACATGTTGCACATGACAAGCGTAAAAGTTTTCAAGTGCTGCAAGGAGGAGGCGGCAGCAGCGGCGGAGGAGGAGTAAAACGAAGGCGTGGCACTTGGGTAATCAAGCACGACAGCAGCTGCCATTAAGTTGAGGTAAAGCGAAAGCTGGAATAAAGGATCCTACCATTTTTTGGTAGGCACCACCGGAAAGGGAAGACGGTAAAATGGGGTAGAGGCAAAAACGAGTTTTAATTAAAATGCCAGGCATACTTTAAGGCACGTTTTGTGCTTTATGTCTTCGAGGTACTTCAGCCTGCGAAGAGAGCGACGCGACGCGATGCGACGCAACGACAGCGGGACGCAAAAGAAAGGCATGAAAATCGATTAATGTGATATTTGAGGAATATTTGGGAGGCCTGTTTCCAGGAGCCTCACTTTGATTTGCACAATTGCAAATATTTTGTGCTCATAAAGGCACTTTTTCTTTAGTAAGAAGGAAAAAACAAGAGTCAAGATGTTTGCAAAGGAGGCAAAAAGTTCGAGGATCTGTTTTGTGTGATCATTTTAAGCTTTCGCTAGTTGTATTTTACAAATTTCAAGGTAGCATCATCAAGTAACCAACAATTCCAGCAAATCAAAACAAAAACATACATCATCATGTGAATGTTTGGTTTTTGTAACCCTGAGAGACCCAAGCTTGTTCCCTCCAAAAATAACAACTGTTAGCTAACAACTACACATTTAACCCCGTGTAAACAATTAAATTTTGCTGACAGACAATAGATATTTGCTGACAATTGCCAATATCAGGCATCTATCAACTTGATCCGGTAATTTTCAATGTGTTTTTACGCGATATATATATATCATAAGCCATGGCACAATGAATGGCAACAAATTGCATATTTGGCAATAATTAATATTTGAGTGCAGCTTGCACTAATTCAAATGCATTTTGTTGCATTCGCAGCGAACATTTCGATTCCACACCGCACACAGCAATAATAACAATAATAACTTAGTTTGGCTAAAAGCCTGTTCAAACGCTAATTGAGTTGGCTCTGGTGGTGCCTCTGCGCTCTGCTCTGGGAAATGGGCGGAAGGATTTTCCGGCCAAATTGATGTGCGTAAAGCTGCGCATTTTTGGAAAGCGCGAGGCATTTTCCAACTTTTGGCTAGTTTCCTATGTGCGAGAGTGCGTAAAATGCCAAACTGCTGACTCCAAATTTGTCACGCGCAATCAGCGGCGACTCTGGTAAGTGCTGACCCGCCACGCCCACTGTACGCCCACGAGATCCACTGTGCCCACACGTCTGTGGATTATGCATGGGGCACACACACCCACACACACACAAACACACACACACACACCCACACATGGGCGTGGCAGCATCACACGGTTAGCTGCTAAATCCGCACTCAACATTTTCAAGGCTTCCCCCGGTTGCCTCGTCACCAATAATGAAAAGTCTATGGGCCGCTGTTAGTGGCCGCGTTGACAGCTGCCAAAAACATTTCTATGGCTCTCTCTCTATATGACGCTCCTGAGCCGCCATAAGCCATGCATTTAATTAAGCCGCCCCCAAAAATATTTAATTGCCAGCCAACTAAGGCCAGCGTGGAAGCCATTCGCGAGTAAAGTTTATGGGCGGCTTGAAGGTGGGAAATAAAGGGTCAAACTTGAAGCTTTAAATGTCTCAAGTTGGCTAAGGAACATTTTGGTAAAAGCTGTATTAAGGTTTAAATGTAAATAAATGGATTAAGTTGCGAAAAATTGTTAGAAAAAAATTATGACTTTGTCAGTTTTCAATATTTTTTTATTTAATTGAAGATACTGTCATTTATAGAGAGGAAAATGCAAAAGCGTGAATGAAAAACTGTAAATGTAAAACTGTAAATTTAATATATGTTTTGAATTTTATCTCACTTGTATAAGTGTTTCCTGCTTGTGTTCCATTTCAAGCTGCAAGGCTGCTATTTTCCAGAGGCAGTGTGATCCCGTACACTCTCTCTCTCTCTCCCTCTTCCTCCGGGCTTTCAGTCCATAGAGCTTCCAATCCGCTCTCCAAAGCTAGGCTTAAGTCTCTCCTTGTAACTAGTTCCAATTTACTTGGCAGCAAATTAATTCAATTCAATGAATTGTCCCTATGACACTGCTCACATTGATAAACGTTAAGCGCATTTGGAAAATGAATTTTCTACAGAAATATTTTCAAAGCTAGGAACTCAATAGAGCCTTACGAAAACAAAACAACAGACCCCCTTTTAAGCTCCTATGCCATGGCAGATACTTCTAAGGGATTGCTACAACTAGGAAAAAGTTAAAGCAAAAAAAGAAATAAAAACTACTACGAGTTACTAAAAGAAAAAACTGAATCAGATATATTTCCGTTTTTAATTGAAAACTATGCCGGAAAACTCGATCAACCTATTGTACTCAGATTTAGTTACATTTTGTTATAAAAGCTGGAAAATAACCTCCACCAGCAATGTGTTTTGAATCGATTGCGCATTGTGTCTAAAATTTCCCAGGACTTTGGTTCCTTTGTTTAGCGGAATGCACAGAATTCGTCTCTCTCTCTCTCTCTGATCTTCGACTGCATCTGCCTGCCGTCCAAATATGTTTCCACTGACTGACTAATGAATTGAGCAGTAGGACCCTGAACGAGCCCGCCCGGTGATGACCACCTTGCAAATTTAGAGCACCCCCTTCAATATTTGTATACCCATGCATAGTATTATAATTTTAGTCAGAAGTTTGCAACGCAGGAGTCATTTCCGACCCTATAAAGTATATATTCTTGATCAGCACCAACAGCCGAGTCGATCT
>JAEIIH010032956.1:0-27658 GCA_018904745.1 Drosophila orosa
TGTGGCATACAATTAGGTATTTAAATTACATTTTAATTGCGGGTTTCTTTCAATCAGTATTTGCTTTTAGCCGTTCAGGTTTCAGTCCCAAGACCAAATCCAAAGAACACAGAAATAATTGAGAAATTCAGACCAGGAAGGTGGCGAAATGATATCAAAGACATGTCTATATAATTTTATATATAATTACTTACTTATTAATTATAGCAATACAACTATTTTTATGAATTCCAAAGCATTTTACTGAAAGTAGTTTGTATTGTTATCCGTTTTAATTTAATTCCAAGTGTGGCATATAATTAGGTATTTAAATTACATTCTAATTGTGGTAGCTATTAGCCGTCCAGGTTTCAGTCCCAAGACCAAAGCCAAAGAACTCACAAATATTTGAGAAATTCAAACCAGAAGGGTGGCGAAAAGATATTAAAGATCATGTCTCTATAATTTTCTATATTTATTTACGTATTAATTATAACAATACCCATATTTTTATGAATTCCGAGGCATTTCACTGAAAGTTGTTTCCTTTATTCAGTTTTATTTTAATTCCAAGTGTCGCATATAATTAAATATTTAAATTACATTTTAATTGTAGTTTTCTTTCAATCAGTGTTAGCTATTAGCCTTCTCTGGGGGTTGTGGGGGGCATAATAATAACACATTTTGCTAGACATTGTTCGGGCCCCAGACAAGTTTTATCATTCAAGTTTATGGCAAAGTGAAGTCTGATGGAAGAAGTTTTGCCACTTTTGGAAACAATTGTAGTTTCCGTAGTTGCCTTCCTCATCCTCCCAGTGTCTTTGACAAGTACTTTTGTGTGTTTTGGCAGAAGTCTGCAAGTCTCTTGATAAGATATATATAAATAGAGTACATATGTCGCGAAACAAGCCACACTTTAGTTTGGGGGCACACACATTCCCTGTTTATTTATAAGCCGCACTCTTTGTTTAATTATACTTGCTTTGCATTCAGTACTTGAGGTTGCTTAAAGCTAGAAACCGATACTTGTGGCAGATGGAACAAGAATCAAATGAAATAAAATCTGTAGAACATTTATTGTATTGCTGGCTGACCCATATATATGCTATCCTTTTATGTTGCTGACTTGACAAAAAGTGGTGACCGCCTGGGAACAATATGCTACCATGAATCCCAAGTACGAATTCAGCGTTAAACTGCTATAAAACAAAGCCTATTGTCAGCGAAATGAGTACTGATGATGAGGTTCAGTAACACATGTGTGTAGTACGAAAAAGCCAGCTGCTTGTCTTCGGACTAGATCCCTGTTCCTCGCATCTTGATTTATGAGGATTAAAGCAGCCGTCTAAGTCCTTGTGTCAGCCCGAAGTAAAAAAGAAATCTGTTATCTTAGATTATTTTTCTCCAAATTGATTGCCAATCTAAGCTGGGCTTAGCTTCAGACTACTAACAGCTCCTCCCTCATTGACCCGGTTATATGTGTTTCTATGTAGTAAGTGCAGTGCCCTTGTTCACCCCAATTTTATGCAAATTAAGTGCCATGTCAATCACAAGGGGGGGAGGTTATCAAATAATGCTTGCAACTCTGAAATTCTAGTAGCTCAAGTGCGCAATAAAAGGCAATAAAATGCTCTTCACCTTTGCCAAAGTGACAGCAGGAGGATGAGGAGGAGGATGAGCTGGGATGAAGGTGGGTGCACACATAAAAGCATAAACCGCCATGATGTGTGACAAAGCCAAATGCTTATTATTTTCGCTCTTGTTTATTCGCTGCCCGGGTTAATCAAGTAGGTAAACAAACAAGGCCAGAACAACCAGCTGGTCGCAATAACACCGGCATTAACAATCGCATCTCCGGTAATCAGAGGAGATGGCACCAACACACCACACACAGAGAGACTGAGAGCGAGTGCGTAATCAACCCTCGGGCAAGAGTCAGGAACACTTAACGCCTTTTGATTGTTTAATTTCTCAAATTGTTTTATGGATTTATCCCCCGGTCGGTCGCTCGGTCGGTTGGTCGTCTGTTACGGACACACGCCAATGAAAAATTAATGCAGAGGGTGGCCAAAGGGTCTGGCAGGGCTGCCTGGGTTTCCCTAGGTCTGCGGCAGGACAACATCAAAAGCGGAGGGCTTCATTTTTCACCGCTTCTGACATTTAGCAGCCACCGAAACAAGGACGACGACGGCAGCCAGAAACAATCAGCCAACCAAAGAGCAGCAGCGGCAGCAACCCAACCTGACAGCCGCCCAAACAAAGGGGATCTGCGGGGACCCGGCCGGCTCCAACGGGGACTACGACGACGACGACGGCGACGGCAGTGTTCTCTTCTGGATGCTGCTGCTCCGTGCTAATCCCCCACTGACACACCACCGCAGCCGGCGGACCAACGGACCAGCAACACCAGTAGCACCAGTAGCTTCCCCAGCTGCCGCCGCCCTCCTGTGCGCATATTCCAATCAAATTAAGTAGAAAGGTTTGCGCCGGCGGCCAAAACCATAGCTTCCTCTCAGTATCTGTTAATATTCCGGATGATTTGAAGCCCGGCCAGCACCCTGCACGCACGCGAATCGGATCGGATCGGAAAAACATAAAAATTAGAACTAAAACCCATGAAAAGCGGATTCTACACAAGTGCACAAGTACCAGGCAAACGAGAGCATTTAAAAATAAACAAAACGAGCAAGATCGACAAGGTTTTAGCTGAGTAATTGATATAATATAATAAAATATAACAAAAGAGAGGAGAAATAGAGGATTTTTAACCAAAATGTGAGTGAAAAAAAGAAAAGAAAAGTGTGTGGGCCAAGAGGAAGTGATATATATATATTTATTTTCAAGATCTTCAACCCAGAAAGCCTAGTGAAAGCGAATAAATGAAGCAATTTTAAATACGCACAACGGAATTAATTAATAAACAAACTGCTTAAATGTAAAGACGGAATAAATATATAATAAATGTACGATCATGCGGACTGACCTCTGACAATGTGAAAACAAAGAAAATTAAAACGCAAAATAAACCAAATACCCAAAAAGAGTGAAAAATATATAAAAATACCAAAAAGAAAAATGAAAAAGTGTCTACAATTAATTCAGAAAAAAATTGCCTATAGCTCGGTTGCTGTTAAAGAAAATATTTTCCACGCTTGTCAATAAAATTTTTACTTTTCGTACATCTTTTTTCTGGCAAGCAAATAAATCGTGAAAAATTCAAGTCAGCACTTACCGCATACAAAGTTCAAATGAAATAATACGTAAGGCAACAAAAAAAAGCTGACATATGAGCGACAGCCAACAAAAATATAAAAGAGTAAACAATCAAACAATCAAAGAGATCATATTCAACTGCCACAAAGTTAAAGAAGCGTAAAAATAATAATAAAGACATCAGAAACTCTGGGGGACAGGCAAGGCTTTTCGCGAATTGCAAAAGAAAAACATGTTGCAAAAGAAAATATTGTTCTGCCATATATTTTGATAACAAAACAATGAAAAAAACCCCGAAAGGAATGTGCCAGCTTCCGTTAAACTTCCATAAAAAAAAAACGGAAGAAAAGCAACAATTGTAAGACTGACCTTTGCCTGAGGCACACAATATCTGGTAGCTTGGACTCTGCCTCATATGAATTGCTGATCTCTCTCCAATCTCTTTCTCTCTCGTCCGAGGAAGTGTCGCAATTCAGACAGATGGAGCCCCAGCCGCCTCTGAGGAATTAGATAAGCCAGCCCCAAGTTTTACGGAATACCAGGGATATGGCTTGGGGATTAGCATAATGAAAAACCCTGGAACTCTCGGTGATAATAATCTAAAAAGTTTCCAATCTGCAGCTGGTACCGAATGTAGGTTTTTTTGTTTCTGTTTTTTGAATGTAATTTGAGCTACAATAAAAAAAGACAACATTTATTATGGGGCATTGCGCAATCGGTATATAATGGAAGAACTTGACCGGGTAATGAAAACGCGGCACAAGTATCTTTTGTTTATTCATACAAACTTCTTGTATTGCTGGCGTGGGGCGATTACAACAGTTCCCAGAACTGAATAAATTGTTTACATTTTGAAAATACATTGTAGGAAAGGGCTTATCCGTATGCCTACGTTGACAGAATTTCAAGCATAAATCCAATATATCAATTCATTCTCATTTTAGTTCAGGGTCGATTGTATGCATATATGATGGATGCATTTTAACAATTCAACTAGCTTTATGGCAACAGACAGACAACACCACCAGACACGTCATTCGTTCGTTTTTTTGCCTTTTCTTTTTTCTTTTCGTGCCATTCGATTTTCACATTTAAATAGATCACTTGGATTTCCATTGTTTCTTTACTGTTTCTGTTGTTTCTTTCTTGTTTTTTTTTTTTTTTTTATACGGAGGCGGCCTAATCGATATGCCGGTCACTTTTTGGGTTTGCTTCCATCGTACACTTACCTCCCCATTACCTCCCAGCACACACAGCACACAGCACCCATGCCGGAATCCCGTTGGTGGCCTGGTTTGTTTCGCATCGCTCGATTTTTCCCCACTTTTGTGGCTTTTGTTGCTCCGCCTATTAGCACATATAACTACAGATATATTATACAGGCTGAAAGAGAGAATTTCGCACTCGGCATCCTTTCATTTTACTTTTTTGTTTTTTGTTTTCTCTGTTGGGTATATTGTGTTGGTTAAATGGGGGAGAAAGAAAGAGTTTCCGGGCCTACAAATTAAATATACATTGTATCCACAAGCGGCAATCGCTAGAATGTAAAGAAACTTTATGATAAAGGACATATCGAGTTACTTACCAACCCCCTAGGAACATTAGTTTTCGAAATTAAAGACTGCCCTTAGTTTGGGTAAACTATCAAATTTCAAATCAATACAACTAATAGTAAGCTGGGGAAAAAGAGATGAGATTTCAGGGGAATTTGACGTGGAAGAAAGCATGCCATTAGAAAGCAAAGCCTCTGCAAAAGCTTTTCGCATCAAAACCAAGGGTGTTTTATGGTCGTGACACTCGACATTAGCCCTATTACATGTTGTTTTTTAGTTACAGCACACACTCACAGTGTCCGCTGCAATTAAGGAAAATTGTGAAAAAGCCAACAAGTTCCACAAGTGGGTTGGGTCGTTGTTTGCTGGTGTGGCTGCCGCTGGTGCTGCTGCTGTTACTGCTGTTGCTGGTGATGTTGCTGCTGGGATTAAGTGCGAAAAGGCAACACTTCCCACCCCGGGATGCCGGGAGTCTACACTCCCGGTTGGCTGGCAAAATGCTAACCATTTACAGACCACTTCCCCTTGGTGATGTTGCTGTTTTTGCTGTTGTTTATTTACGCCTCTTCACCAGCGCGCGCGCCCTTTGTCATGTTTTGGAGGGGACTCTTGTCTATGGGGCGTATGATTTATTAAGTATCCGTCCTGGCTGACTCGCCGCCGCCGTGCTCTCCTTGGCTCTATACAAACACACACTCACACACACTCGGGCTTTGATTACAAATGTTTGCCGCTGCCGCCGTCTGTTGTCTGTTGCGGCTTTTTATGGCTACATTAGAGTCGTAAGCTGTTGCAGATGAAGTGCCNCCCCCCCCCCCCAACTTTCATCCACATCCACCCAGCACGCAGCCTTCTTCTTCATCTGTGCATCCTGGCATCCCGTGGCAGCCGCCGTCCCCACACACGCGACTCATCTCTTAATTAGTTAAACATTGAGTGGCTTCTGCCGGCAGTTTTCTTGGGCGGAAATTTTGGGTTGTTGACTTTTATTCCGATTTTAATTTGCCTTTGCCTGCCGCCTTTTCCGCCGCCCAGCGACGACGACGAGGGTGGTTATTCCTGCACGAATTATCATCAAAAATGTAAATTTATGTTTGCGTCCAAGCGATTTATCATCTCTCTCGCACCATTTTTCCACTGCTCGGCTGCTATCCCGTTAGCTTTGGTTTTATTTATGACTCCGGCTTTCTTGCAGCACAGTTTACAGTTATTAAATATACTTTTTTTTTCTCTCCAAATGGGCGGCCAGTGGCCCCTCTGCAGTGGCAGTGCAGCAATCCGGATGTTGCAAACCATATCGAATCGC
Organism: Drosophila orosa; assembly: GCA_018904745.1. Taxonomy (NCBI): domain Eukaryota; kingdom Metazoa; phylum Arthropoda; class Insecta; order Diptera; family Drosophilidae; genus Drosophila; species Drosophila orosa. The sequence goes on from JAEIIH010032956.1 coordinate 6,052, forward strand.
TTTTGCATTTCTTTTTCCATTGGGCGCCATATGTGCTACACTTTCAGCAGATAATACGCTGGGTTTTTTTTTTTTCTGTTCCGTCACTGCTGTCGCTGAACCGTATTAAGCATAAATCCGGAGTTTATTGAAGGGATTTAAGGGATTTAAAGCAAAGTATTTTCTGTGTAATCATCGTAACTTTAACTTTGTTTTGTTCTTCCCCCACAGAGAGATCTACAGACGCAATCAGCTCAGCAATTAATTTGCCACCACTTTTGTATCATGTAACAGAAAATGGGAACCTATTTACAAATCCCCTAGAATCACATTAATGGCATTGACACTTGATGCCCTCGCTCGCCATAGCTTCCCATAGAGATAACTTTCCTTAAATGCTTTCGAAATGGAATAAACTTAAACTATTCCTTGGAAACAAATTATATCCATAATAGCAAGCGGATTGATTACTACAAGGGTATTGGCGGATTCGTTACGCAAACCAGGCAACGTTGGGCGTTTCAGCCTTTATTTTCATTTAATGATTTTTTCCTGCTGTTGTTTTAATTTTTATTTCTTATGGCAGGCAGTAGTTTTTTTTTTTTTTTTGTAGTTGTTTTCTTTCCCGTAATCGCTTGAACATTGAGTGCGAATTAAGGCAATTTCTTTGGTGGCGTGTTTGATGTTTTCTTTCCACCAATTTGCTTTTGTTTAAAGTCGGGGTGAAAACTAGGAAGAGAAAGGGCCAACCCAGGCCAACCAGCAGTTCCTGCGATTGTCTGGTGCCAAAAAACAATCAAGTGAGAGGGAAACGAAACGAATATAAAGTTAACAACAACACGGCCGGCTCCCAGTCCAGTCCAGCGACCAAAGGCCACGAGAAATCGAACCTCGGGGGCATTGGTTTGCAATGGATTGGAATGATTATTGCTCTGGCTGTGACTCTGACGCTGACTCTGTGGGATAATTGTGATTATCTTGAAACTAATCTTTCAATTGTGTTGGCTTTCTGGGTTATTTGTCCATTTTAGATTGGCGTAATTTCGTAAGACAAATAAGAACAGCGGTTCGTTATGTCTCCGCACTCTAAGTAAGCTAGTTAGAATTTTATGAGTGTGCCTGTGCCTGCCAGCCAGCATTTATCTTGCCCTTTGACTTTGTCAACTCAAGTTGATTAATTTTTTACAACACAATACAATTACTGGGATTGTTGTGTGGAAATATTATAGCAAAACTGCCAATCAATTGTTGAAATTTCACAAATACATTTCGCCTTAGCATTTACGGTTACTTAAATTATTCGCTAATGCCTGCCTGCCTCTGATTGTTATTTATTGAGCTCCACCCATGGGATGATCTCCCTCCTTGGGCTGTTGCTTTCTCCCTCGATTATTTCATCAGAGATCGCACAAACAATTAAATAAGCTATTATATTGCATTTATTATTATTTGTGTCATGTTCGTTTTATTGCGTTTGTCATTCAACTGCGAAAAAACTGCCGACTTCCAACTGCCGACGGCACTTTGTATACATACGTGTTTTTCTTTGGGCCCCCCCTTTAAGTTGTTTATAATAATAATTTTTGTGAGGCCTTTTAGCCTAGACGGCTAATTGAAATGTGTTGCATTCCATTCCGCGTGTAAATGTGATATGACGCTAATTAAAATGTTTTATGGTTATTCATCAATTGCACAAAGATATGTCAAAGTAACAAAATTTATTACACATCTTAAAAAATTTGGCAGGCCTCGTTTTTGGGGGCTTACTTTATTGTTTCCTTATTTTCCACTATTTTTAATGGTTATATTGGCTGGAGTAAAGCTACTTTGTAATGTGCGTTTAAATATTGTGTACAAATCTTATAACAACAAATAATACCTCAATTGGGATTAACAAATCTGAAAGTCTACTTATCCTAAGCCAAGATTATTTTGTTATTTACTTTTTCCTCGACCATTTTTGATGTCTTCATGTCTTCAAGTAGCTCAAGTGTACACAGACATCAGAAATCGTTTAGCATCTGCCTGTAAATATCTGAATTCCGTATTGCCTTTAACGGCTAACAAGAGCCTACATAGGTTTTTCCTTTAATTTGTTGATCTTTGGTCGACAATTTCTGTTGAGGTCTTCATTGGGTGATAATCATGGCTTAAAGTAATTGAGGCAAGCAAAGCAGTTAGCATCTTTAGGATCGTAAGATGGGTTATCAAGCCTTAAGGTGTGTGATTATTATTTACTTTTTTGTCAACCATTTTTTTTTAAATCATGGTATTAAACGGGGTGATAATCAACTCTTTCTGGTTAAATCTTATAAATACATTTAAATTCCTTGACTGTTTTTCTCCCCGCTTATTTATTCCTTTATGAACTGGAAAGTTTTCCGTTTTGTTCATCGAGGTGAGCGGCTATTCTTGCCTCTTGTAGATGCAAGTTTATTTATTTATTTATCTATTTTTAGTGTATTCAACCCATTTGCATCTATTTTCATGCGCTCCACTGCCGAATGCCGTTCAAATGAATATATATACATATATATGTATATATAAATGCGACATCTCTGAAGACACAACCGGACGGGTGACCGGGACACCACATTTACTTCAATTGTCATTTACACTTGACGGGGGTCTCCGTTGTGACTGTCAGTTCATTTTTCGCTTTTTTTTTCTCATTGCTTGATTCCTTCTCATTTTTCTGCCGTTTGTGTTGAGGTTTTTGGTTCGGTTTTGGTTTTCTTAGTTTTATTTTTTCTGAATTTTTGCTGGTCTCTCGGCCAACTCGGCTCAGCTCAGCTGCTCTCTCATCGGTTATGCATTGTCGGCGGCTTTAGCATTCGAAATTGTTCAAATTTCCGTCTCTCTTTCGTCGAGAGGTGCATAAATTTCCGCCGGTCTCTTGTACGTACGGGTTTTATGTCATTTTCTGAACTGTATGGGCATTACCATAAGCAAAGCGAATCTTGAACCAAATCACGTTGTCTCTGACTTTTTGTGTTTACAGCCATTTTTTATTTTATATATTTTTCGTTTGTTTAATGGTTGCTTTTAATTTTTTTTTTTTTTTGTTATATACATAAATTTGTTATAAGCCTTTTGCCTTAGTTTTTCGGTTTCTTGCCTTTCACCTTATAAAGCTGACCTTTTTTTCGTATGCTTTTCAAAAGATCTTGAACTTGTTAAACGGTTTTTTGTGCCCTCTATTTTATTTCTATATTTTGTAGAAAGTAATTGGGCTTTTTAATGGGTTACTTATGAACAACAAAAAAGTGGGGCACTTGATGGACATATCGCGTTTATTTTTTCATTTCCTGCTTAGTGCTTATTATTATATAAAAATCACTTAAGCTTATTAACTACTCCAATTAAGCGGATTATTATGTTCAGGTAAACACTGGTCATAAATTCTCTATTTTTTGCAATAATTACATCAGTTTTTTGATCTTGAATTGTGGCACAAAATACATCGCTTTTTTTGGAGCAGCGGAGGGCATGAGATCTAACGGTTTGAGCAGCAGCTCGGCCAACTGTCACTGAAAAAAGATAACGGTTTGAGCAGCGTGAGCAAATTGAGCCACGGCGTGCCCTTCGCTGTTTTAGAGCCTCCATTTTCGGATTACGCCTTAATTGAAATGGTTCACCAGCTGTTGCCCTTTTTTCCTATGCTTTTTAAAAGATCTTGAACTGGCTAAACGGTTTTTTGTGCCCTCTATTTTATTTCTATATTTTGTAGAAAGTAATTTTTAATGGGTTTTTTATGAGCAAAGCAAGTCGGCTACTTGATGGACATATCGCGTTTATTTCTTCATTTCCTGTTAAGCTTTAAATATTATATAAAAATCACTTAAGCTTAAAAACTAATCCAATTAAGGTGGATTATCATGTTAAACACTGGTCATAAATTCTCAATTTTTGCAATAGTTACATCAGTTTTTTTGATCTTGAATTGTGCAACAAAATGTAGCATTATTATTTTTGAGAGCCTCCATTTTTGGATTACCGCTTAATTGAAATGGTCTTTTCTATAGAAATATTTTTGATTTTATTCACCAGTTGTTGCCCTCATGTTGGCATTGTGATTTCTTGTCTGTCTGTCGGTCTGTCTGTCTCTCTGTCTTGCCTCTTTTAATGAAACCGCTCAATTGGAAAACAAAAGGCAAATTACTTGCTCCAAATCCCAATAGAAAACGAAGGTGCTCGTGGCGTTGGAATTGTTGCCACTCGAATGATCCGATCGGCAGCGAATCCGCCACCACCTGTGCAGATTGAAGATTGGAGATTGGAGCTTTCGACCAGCGACCAGCGACCAGCGACCAGCGACCGACCCAGCGACCACCAGCTGCCCATAAACCATAAACCGAACCATTGCTCATTAATAACTTTGGCGCTGGCTTTGGCTTTGGCTTTCCCATTCAAAGCGAACGGTGGTTTTAGCCTCACCCATGTTTTGCTTTTGTTTTGTTTTTTTCTTAGCCATTTCAATGTCAATTAATTAATTCATAATTTGGCCAGCCACGAGCGAAGGAAAGTAAAGATATACACAGGAAATCGGTGCGACCACAGAAATTGACAGCTTCGATTGTATTTTAAAATTTTATTAGCCAATTCACCTTTTCAGGTGACCAAAAATTGAAAGGCCAATATTTTTAGCAGCAAATTTGCATGCCAAGCTTGTCGCACAGTTTTTGGAATACCTAATGTCACATATACTATCAAATCTGTGGATGTTTTGCGGGTAATGGTTCCATAAATAGAAGAAGACTTAATAAAACAAACAATATGTTTTGAAATCATAACTGTTGGCCTTACAAAGAAGTACTTGCGATATTTTAATGGATTTTCTATGCTGTAATAAAGCAGAAATAAGTTTTTGCTTGTCTTAAAATGTATTTTGCAAGTCTAAGCACATTTTAAATGCTTTCAAAAGAAATACTTAAGGTATTTTTATGTATTTTCTATGCTGTAATATGTAAGAAAATACTTTAAACAAGTTTTAAAACTATTTTGTAATTTTAAGAACATTTTAAATGCTTGCAAAGAAATATTAGAGATATTTTTATGTATTTTCTATGCTGAAATATATAAGAAAAGTCTTTAAACGAGTTTTAAAATTTATTTCTTTAGTCTAAACACATTTTAAATGCCATCTCTGAGCTTCCTTAAAGTTAATTAACCGGCAAAACATTTATTAATTGCATTTTCTTTGTATTTTCCAGATAAATCGCGACGATGGCCTTCCCCAAGAGATCTGCCGCCAGTGCATGGCTCAATTTCTGATGGTGGCCAAGTTTCGGCGGAAGTGCGTACGGATGCAACAGCGTCTGCAGGACTTTGCCCAGGATATATCCGACCGTCAGGCGGCCAGGCAAGCCAAGCGTCAGCAAAAGCAAGCACAGAAGCAGGAGGAGGAGCAGCAGACAGCGCCACAACCGGAACGAAAACGCCGTATGGTTTCGGAATCGGACAGAGAAGCAGTAGCGGACACACTTACACTTACACAGATTCGCACAGAATCACAGGATCTGCCACCACCCAAGGCTCGACGCCTCCAGCTTCGTCTGCGTAAATATCGCGCTTTGTCCATCGGCTGTGAGATGGAGCATTCCTCTAGCATCGATGCCAGCAGCATGCCCTGGAAGACGAAGGCCGCCCGCAAGCAGATCTCCGAGACATGGACATCGTCCAGTCCCACCATCGAGAACCCATCGCCAAATCCTAGCTCCGATCAGGAAGCCAAGAGCTCCAGCAGCAGTGAACGGATGAGCGATCTGTCTGTGGGTCCCTGTTGTGGATTTGAGAGCGACACCAGTCCCTCCTCCACATCCACAAAATCCACGTTGGCCGATCCGTTGAGGTTTCCCAAGCGTTTGCGAGGCTACCAGAGTACACCAAGGCGCGGACGTCGCATAAGGAATTCCCCAGTCTACAATCCAACCAAAAGGCAGAAGCGATCGTTGGTCAAGAAGGAGCAGGAGGATCCACTACAGATCGTAGCAGTAGTCCAAGAGAATACAAAGTCTGATCAAATGGAAGTCTTACAGTCGGAGTCGAAGGAAGAAATTAGAGCCGCATCATGCGATGAGGCCATCGACAGCACTTCAGATGTGGCAAAGGTGCCCAGTGAGCAGCTGCCACTGGAGAACAGTGAAGTCAATTCGAATCATATGGGGGATGAAGTTATCCCTGAAAAGGAGACGACAGTCACGTCAGAAGACTCCTTGATGGAGGAAACAGTTAACTCAAAGGAAGTCTCAATTGTCCTAGAAGAAACGGGTTCCGATGAAGGCCAGGAAGCGCCAGCGGAAGCAGAAGAAGTCAGCATTAATATGTGCCAAGAGGCCGCCAATCAAAAAGACACAGAAATAGTTAACGAAAAGGAAGAATCACCCTCAGAGGGTTCACCGGAAAGAGAAGAAGTAACCAGTGAAGGAAAGGAGACCAGTTTAACAGAGAACTTAACAAACGAACCACTTTCGAGTGATTTGCAGTCACCTGACGATCCCCTGCAATCGGAGGAGCTAACCTCCTCCACAGAGCCCAGCGAGGAGCAACCGGAATCTGTAGATCAGCCGGAGATCATTGTGAGCATACCTCTGGAGGTGCTCGATGAGAATCTGCAGCGTCGCCTGGTCGTGGATCAGGATACCGAGAAGAAGTCGCTAGATAACACAGCCTCTACGCCCAAGGACCTACAATCCGTCCAGCCCGACGATGTGAATAACAATGCTAACGATGAAAATTTTTGCCAGAGTGCTACAGCAGATAGCTTCAATTCTACTGTGGCACTCCGAACCAATGAAATTGAAGCAAAACCAGGTGGGGGAGGTGGTGCAACAGCAGAAGAAGAAAGTCCCAGTGCGGAAGAGTCCCCGCCAGATGAATCGGAGGAGACGGATGAGGAGATGCCAGTGCCGCGTTCAGGACCCACGCCCATGGATTTTATGGCCGAGTTCACCAAGCATTGTGAGAATGGAATCGAGCAGCTAAAGGCGACCACGCCGGCCCCATCGCCCACGCCTTCAGAGCTGCCATTACCACTCAACGACTTGGAGGCGAAACAACAACTTGAGGTGGAGATGAACGATGTGGAGACCACGCTGAATGGCATCCTGAACGAGATGCAGGACCAGCACATGTATACACCGACTTGTGCACACATCGATGAGTTTCTCACGCCCGCCGATTATGCACCGATGACTGAACAGGAGCCCTCACCAGTCGCATCGCCGCCAAATCCCTTCGAGGAGAGTCCCGTGGCGGAAGCAGAAACCAAACAACCCGCTGCCAATGAGGATCTGTTTGACAATAGCAACTTTAGCAATGAACTGATTGGTTTCCAGAACGATATTCCCTGCTTTGAGAATATCGAATCCTCTCCGGAACAGGCAGAGCAGAGTTTGCATTTAGAGTTGACGCAGTTCCTGAGTGGTTTGCAACCATCGCAGGAGGAGAAGCCAAACGTGGAGCCAGCGGTGGAGGTAATGACTGAGGCACAAGCTGAGGTTCAAGTGCAGTCGCCGAATGCATCAGAAACTGAGGCCACCGAACAAATTGAGATACAAACTCAAACCGAAGTCGAACCTCAAATGCAGCACGAAATCCTGACAGTGCAGGCACCAGAGGAGCACCCACAGAGCCATTCGCATATTGAACACCAGATTGTGGCGGTGGAAAATCAGATTCAATTGCACAATCAATCTCAGCCCTCGAACACGCACCAAATGCTGCAGACGCAGACGCGTATTCAAAACCAAGTGCAGCCAACCGTGCAGATGATGCAGCAGATCCAGCCGCAAAGCTACTCCCAGCAACTGCAACTGCAATCTTCGCAGGTGATCCCGCATGTCCAGTCGCGGGACACAACGACGACCGTCACCTACGAGCAGATCTATCAGCAGCACATTGTGCAGCAGACAGTGCAGCAGTCCTCCTCCAACAAGGTGCAGCTCATCTCGCTGCCCTCGTGCAACGGGGAAACTAGGCAATGGCAGCCGCAGCATCAGCACCAGCAGCAAGTGCAATGGTCATCGGTGGGTGGACTAGAGTCCATTAAGAATTCTCCCATTGAGACCACTTACTACATCAGTGCCAGCGATCTGTATCCGCAGCAGACAACGGAGACGTATACGATGCTGCAGCCGGTGGAGTCGAATGAAAACTATATGCTGGAACAGGTGACGCATCAGCAAAGCCAACACCAGCAACTGCAGCACCAACATCAGCAGCAGCAGCAGCAACAGCAGCAGCGGCAACAGCAGCAGCAACAACATCAACAGCAGCAGCAGCAGCAACAACAACAACAGCAACCTATCATGATTGTGATACAGCCGGAGATGCAGCAGCCAGTGGCATCGGCCAGTAACCCGCAGCAGGCACCAATGCATGCCTACGGAGCTCCCATCAGCAACGATCTGCATCGCCTGCAGTACAGCCAAAGGCTGCAGCACCGCCAACACCAGCAGCAGCAGCAACATCAGCCACAACACCAGCAGCAGCAACACCCGCAGCAGCAACACCCGCAACAGCAACACGTGCAAAGCCATCCGGTAATAGGAATGCCTGGAGCCACATCGATTTCAACCAAAGTACATCCCATACCCGCCACAACGCCGACTGGTCGTCCGCTAACCCTCAAGTGCCGCTTCTGCCAGAACGGCCCAAGGTTCTCCAATAGCCTGGAGTACAGCCGTCACATCATTGAACTGCATCCGGCCGTGGCTCCCTTCAATTGTCCGCACTGCCCACTGGCATTTGCCGGCAGGAGTAAGCGGTCACAGCACATCCTCAGCCACCATGTGGTGCAGCAGTATCAGTGCGGTCAGTGCTCACAGGTGTTTCCCGCTCAAAAGGCCTTGGACCTGCACATCCAACGATTCCATATGCATCTAAAGACCGTTGACAGCGTTCGGGTGGAAGATGTTCAGTTGCAGATCACAAATGGACGGCAGCAGCAGCAGCAGCAGCAGCGGCGACCGCAATTGCCATATCAACCAAGAACATATCAACCGCGACAGCAACGTCAACCACAACGAACCCCGCATCATCGTATGCCACAAGAGCAGCAGCCGGAGCAGCACCAGCAGCAACACCAGAAGCTGCCAGTGATGCACCAGCCGTCGCAGTCGCCACATCCGTCAAGTGAGCTTGGTTATGCTTTCACCTCAAAGATTAAATTTTAAAACGAAATCTTTGCCCCAGCAGAAGCAATGGAAGTCCAGGCGAGCACAACAACCCCGCGAAAGATTCTATGCTGTCCAGACTGCGAGGATTGTGAGTTTAATTGCTATGGTTCCCTTTATTACGCTTTATTACGACTTTAAATCTGAAGCGTGGCTAAGCGACTTGTCGACATTCCCCCAGATGATCCCAAACTAACATTATCTTTCCATTTTTAGGCACTACAGGCCACAGTCATGGCAGCAGCAGCACAGGATTTGAGGAGCTTCCTACGATGCAGTCGCCACCAACGGTGCTCACCCCGCCCTCGACGATCGTTTCGGCTCCCTCGCCCCAGCCCATGATGGTCGGGCAGCACATAACGCTGCCCTCGCCCGAACAATCCGAGCCAGATTCCACGACCACCTTAAGGCAGTACCGCAAGCGAGGCGTCATTGTTGGACCCCAAGGTCCGCTGCATTTGGCCACGCCTGTGGCATCGCCCTCGCCGTCATCGTCGCCTTCATCCTCCACCTTCGACCATGTGCCACCGCCAGCGTCACCGGCTCCGCCCGCTTCGCCGGCCCCGCCTCAGTCGCCTGCCACGCCAACGAACGAGCTGCGGACAAACCATCAATGCCTCTACTGCGAAGAGCGTTTCACCAACGAGATTGCCCTGAAAAAGCACCACCAGTTGGCTCACGGATCCCAGACCACGATGCCATTCGTGTGCACCATCTGCAAGCGAGGCTATCGCATGCGAACGGCTCTGCATAGGCATATGGAGTCGCACGATGTGGAGGGTAGGCCGTATGAGTGCAACATTTGCCACGTGCGATTCCCGCGACCCTCGCAACTGACGCTGCACAAGATAACAGTGCACCTGCTATCCAAACCGCACACCTGCGACGAATGCGGCAAACAATTCGGCACTGAAAGCGCATTGAAGACGCACGTAAAGTTCCACGGAGGTAAGTTTTAAGGCACAATGCTCATGGTGATGAACGCTTATAAGGATTGCTACTAAAGGGTTCCGCCTTACAGCCTCGCCCTACTTACTCCACTAACTACATAATCCCTCCCCCCCATTCACATCTACTTAGTGCTAGTGATTTTGTTGTAGCTCGAGTAATAAGCCTCTTACTAATCCCCCCTCTTGTTGTTGTTGTTATCGTTTCATTGTTGTTATTGACAGTGTATTCCGTCAAAGTAGCAGTTTGTGCTCCCCAAAAAAAAGTTAATGCACAAATCCTGCTTATTTCTTGAGTCTCTTGAAACAGGAAATAGAACACATTGAATCGAACACTTCCACAATGCATTGCTTGGCATAAACTTAACACAGCTTGAACAGTGCATGTATTGACAACTGTTTGCTAATCAAAACATAATTTACATGGAATGTCATCGGTTTTGAATACAGATCCTTGCATTTGGTAGTCTTAGTTGGAGATTACCATTAAAAAGGGTCCACTTTAAGATTTTTTGTTGGAAAATAAACGCTCATAACAAATGCTTGCTCTTTGCTCAACCAAAGAATATTTTTTTCGCTCATTGGTTGACTCGAGATCTTTTGCTTAGTAAAAAATCGTTGCTGATCAGACCGTAAGCAATGCAACTTATTGTTTTAGGCCTTTGAGTGAGCTAGACTCTGCAGAATATTAGGTTGAGCATAATTTTCGAGCATTTTCATATAGTAACGTGGTTCTGGCTAATTTCCATCGCTTGCTTTGAGTTTAAGGTACAAAAAGAAACCACTTATGGGCACGCTTTAGCTTTTAATTTAAGTGATTAACAATTAGCCGGAAACTGTTATTAATCCGCTGACCAAAGCAGTTATTTACATTCCATTCTAGTAAAGGCAGGTTCCATGGAAATTGTTGCTTTTTTTTTTTTGGCTTTGGTTGGTTTCTTCATTCAAATTTTCCCATTTTTTAGATTACCAAACCACGAAACCTTCCATTCAATGTTCCATCTTAGTCTGCTTTTGTGAAATCCAAAAATGTAACCAAATTTATCCGCTTGTCGATCGAAATATGTACAATTTGTTGTGTGTGTTGGCTTCAAGTTCACAGTGTGTGAATTCCCAATTGGCTTCGGCTTCCCTTCAAAAAATATGCAGATACAATGGCCAACGGCAATTGTCTTTTTCCAGGGATCGGTTACCAGTGCGACGGATGCGATCGATCGTTCGAATATCTCAAGGAATTGCGCAGACATCGTCGTACCCACAAAGAGCTGTTTTACAAATGTGAATTCTGTCCACGGTCGTTTCTTCACTTTAAGATTTTTCGTGGTAAAGTCTCCAGGCAAAAATGTTGTTGAATTTCATTTAAAATGTTTTGATAATCATTTAAAATCAAAACAATACTTATTCTTTCCTAAAAATAATAATAACAAATGAAATTCAACAATGTTGGCAGCACTGATTGGATATTATATATATGTAGGAGATGATGTATATATTTTAGGGCTTGTTTGATGAAAAGGCTGACTTTGTTTATGCATGGCCTAGGCTGACATGCACTTAATATGCATTTTTCTATATAAATATCCATATTATTTAACCAAACAAAGCATTAATCTATTATTTCTTACCTTCTCTTTAGCGCACATGAACTCCCATTTGCCATTGGGAGTGTTTCTCAACGAGGAGACCATTGTAAAGACCGTCAGCACCAACAACAACAACAACAACAACAATAATAGCATCCTGAGTAGTGATAAGCTAGAAAATCCACCAACACCCATCATCGAGGAGTCAGGCCCCATGAGCATCAATAGCGTGTACAATGTCCAAAGCCCCGATGAATACCCCAATTCGGTGGAGAGCAGTGCTGCCACCAGCGTGGCTCAGGAAACGATAGCACCGACGCCATAACAAATGCTACCAACGACGACGACCACCTATCATTTAATCTGCAACACTTTATTGGTGGCGGCAAATCAACGACCGAACACAACAAACTTGCCAATTAGAGCAATGACGTCGACGACGACGACGACGTCGACGACGACGCCTTCCTACAATATTGTCATATTCAATGGCAAACAACTTCCATTCATTCTACTTCCCATCGGAGCCAACCAAGCCCAGCATCTCTCGAACGAGAGGAACCAGCAGACTGCATCGAATGCAATGCGATATTGCACTTAACAATTTAGCGACTAAGCCACAAAAGTACACTCCCTCTCAGACTAACACAGAACTTAAGGCTAAACGTGTATTTAGTCCATAAGCTAGCTAGAATTTAGGCGTTCATGCAATGAAACCAACCAATGGAAACAAATAAGCAACAAGTTAACTTTAGGCTAAAAAAAACATATTTACATAATATACATATACATTTTGTGACTTCCGTTCCCAGTAGGACTTGATTTGTTAAAAAAAAAGAAACAGAAAGAAAGAGCAAGAAATGAAAAAATGAACAAAGAAGTTCGTTAGCGCATAAGACAACCTAGCATTAAAGAAAGTACCAACAGCACTTGAACGTTTAGTTAACATTTTTACGGTACGGTACGAACCCTTAACATTACGACACTGATGAGACTTGAAGAAAGTCACCTCTCGAGACCAATTTAGTTCCATTTTACTATTTAAATAAACGTAATTTCCTTCTCTTTATTTATAAACTATATGTAATAAACAATTTATGCTCTTAGTAGTGCTGCGATTCAACGATTTCGCCCCCTTCGGTTCCTTAGTAGCTCTAAAACATTTATTTTATATATATATATATAAATCGGTGGTCGCGCCTAATCGTAGTACCAGTCGAGGAAGAGCAGGGAGAACGACATGACCAGCAGGAAGAATAGGGACCACACACGGAGACCTGCATTCCGTTGAGTGGCCTGACGGATCTGCTCATTGGCATCCTTGACGTTCTCGGTGGTGCCGACGACGGCACTGACAATCCGCTCAATGTTGTGCTGCTGCATAGCGACCTACGAGAAAAAGTAGATTTTTTTAATGGATTCTAAATGGAATAATAACTATATTTATGTACTTTCTTAACTGGTCTATTATCTTATATATTATCTACATATATATATTATATATATTGGTGTATTTGTCAAATTTGGACTATCTCAATTACGAATTACTAATCAGGACTTGAAACCAGAACAATAACTCTCTACTTACTCCCCTACCAAAAGATGGTTTAACTAGCCGAATCTCCCATTCAAGGAATTTTTGTGTAACGCGTTAGATAGCTAGATAGCAACTAAGCTTACAGGAAATTTGGATTTGAACAATACAATAATACAATAACCCCTTAGCTTGGGACAATTTAACTACTGTTTGTGGATTATTTTAATGGTCGGGGAATATGGCTTACCTTCTCGGTGAAAATGTCCTGCAGCTGGGCAATGTCCACAACGTTCTTTTCTATCTGCTCCACCTCCTCGGAGACGCCCTGCAGAAAGTTGTAAATGTGCACATTCTCTGCCTCGAACAGCTGCATATCCTCGGCACTAAGGGGATCCTCGTCGTCGGCCTCTTGCTGCTGCGTTGACTTTTGCAGTTCCTCGTCCAGTGCCACCTTGGCGGATGAATCTGAGCTCACGTTGGCTCTATTGGGTCTGCTGCGCTTCCGCTGCCTAGGTTTGTGCTCGCTGACTACGGGTGTCTTCTGCTCCTTGGCACCCTGTCCATCGTGATGGTCCTGCTCTCCATCCTCCTCCTCCTCCTCATCATCGTCCCATTCGTCCCAGCCTTCGTTGTTCCAGTCGTTGTCGGCCGACTCCTCCTCCGCTTGACCGTTTGCCGAGGGCGATGATAACACCCCGTTGGCTTTGTCGTCATCATTGCTACTCTGCTGGCGCCTACCGATCTTGCCACTATTGCTGCCCGCCGGTCGCACTGGTATCTTCTTCTTGTCCGCCGCCAGCTTAAGCAGTCTGTAGGTCTCCAGTTCATGCTGCACCCGGTACTTCTTCTGGTCCAAGTAGATCTGTTCCACGCTGTGCAGATAGCTGACCAGCAGGTCCAGCACCGCGTCGATGTGCTGGCGCTCTTGGGGCCTCCGCTTCGCCGCCTTCCAGTCGCTGCGCATCTTGGCCAGGTGTTGCGTGTAGAAGGTAACGAATTTCTCCGACTCGCGGTCAATCAGGTCGCGCTGGGCATCCGTCATGTGGGTGGCGCTCTTCAGATGCTGCCCGATCTTCATGTAAGCGGTTCGGTTCTCGATCAGCACATTCCGCAGGGAGGTGATCTTGTTGCAGACCTCCTTGGCGTTCTTGGCGAAGTCATCCTTCGGCTGAGATGTGGCTTTGGTGGAGGGCGCGGCCGGTGCCGGGGCGTTCGGCTTGCCGGCTGTCTTCCGCTGCAGGCGGACAGTCATTACACTGGCCTTGAAGGTCTGGGTGATGTCCATATTACTAAATTTATTATTAAATTTAAACTATTTAACTTTTAAATCCACATCATCGGTTCGGTCCAGAGCAGTGTGGCCAGATGAAAATTTCATTTTCCCCTAAATAATCTCAAAAAGTTCAAATTTCGCCCTAAAAATTCAAGTGTCCCGCTAAGTTAAAAAATCAATTAAATTGAATTTATGCTTCAAGACATAATATATCATTATGACGTTGTAACTACTTTGACATGAAAAAAAGCATTGGGAAAAATAATTACCATTTCATTGTTTATCTAGCCGCCATTGAGATCTTTTTTTTTTAGATTTCACAATTTATACTTTATTTTTTCATAATATTTAAATAAAAAAGCCCCTAAACTTTCACCGTAAAAATTCTTTCTTCCTAAAATTCCCCCTAGGACGTCAAGAAAAACTCAAATCTAGGGAAAAACCTCTGATATGAGACCACTCTGACCCTACGGAATTATTTTTCTGGAATTTATTTGTTAAAAATTATTTTAATTAAATATCATTGAAAATAATTCAATTTAAAATCGAACTCTATTGCGAGCCCTGCAAACTCTGGCAACATTGAAACCGATAACTTGTGTCATCGATTACATTGCAGTGTTGGCTAATGTATCGAATATAGGCAGCCTTTTTCAAATAATAAAAAACGAATAAACCATTTTAGTGACTAGGGTTTTATTGAAAATATACAATTACATGCGTCTACCTATCTAATATATGCAATTAAATTCCATTCCTTATTATTTTATATATTTTTATGTATATTATCATTGATTTTATATTGTTTTTGTTTCTTCTTTTTTTGTATCCTTTTTACATAAAAATGCACTTTGGTCGCCTGGAAAACGAAACGTTTGCACACAACTACTAGCACTTAAATTATAAAAAAACTTAATGGTAATTTTTCCTACGCACAGTTTTTTCCTTGCGAAAACCAAGCACAAAAAGTCAGACAAATTAGTTACATAATACATTACGCATAATAACAATATTAAACATTAGGCATTACACTTAGTTCACAGTAGTGTGCACGATGGCTTGGGCGAGGACTTTGGTTTCCGGTCCACGGCGCGGACGGCTTCCTCGAAGACCTGCTGCAGGTTCTGTTTCTTCTTCGCCGAGCACTCCACCAGATTGGAGGCGTGGATCTCCTTGCGCAGTCGCTTGCCCTCCTGAAAAAGGCATAGAGATAGAAATTAGTATCTAGTAATATTATATTAAAAGTAATTATAATTCCTTACCTGCGTGGTCACAAACTTCTCCGAGTTGGGAATCCTCAAGTCCAGCTTTGTGCCCACCAGCACCACGGGCACATTGTTGGAGAAGTGACGGATTTCGGGCCACCACTTGCTCTTGATGTTATCAAACGAGGTGCGACTGCTGATTGAATAGCACAACAGGAAACAGTTGGTCTGCAAAGCAACACAAAAATTCAATCACAATATTAAAACAATGTTCTATGAACCAGATAAAAAATACTCACATTTGGATAGCTCAGAGGCCTTAGTCTTTCATAGTCCTCCTGCCCGGCCGTGTCCCAGAGGGTCAGATTGTACTCGCGATCGTCAACGGATATGTTGCAGGCATGATTGTCAAACACTGTGGGTATATACTCCTCGGGAAACTCGTTCTGGGTGTAGGTTATCAGCATGCACGTCTTGCCCACCATGCCGTCGCCCACGATGGTTATTTTCAGCGGGCGCGGGCTCCTCGACATGTTCGTCGTCGTCGTCATTCCCGATTAGGTCTTTGTTGTGAAACTGCAAAGAGGGCAGAATGTAGAATAAAAGGCGTCAATTTGGCTGCTGCTGCTGGCTTGACAGTTTCAGTTCCGCGAGAGATTGCGTTGCGCCATTTGGCGGCAGATGTTGCAGCTCTCTGTGTTTATCTTGGCGCACCCACACTTTTATCCTGTGGATGTGGCTCTGCCCTGTGGTAACCGGAAATCTCCAGACCCACCCCCTATATTCATTCCATACATTTTGTATATTCAGCATTAATATATATTTAATATTGTTCTCTATACACCAGAAGTCGGAAGGTTAAATAAAAAACACTCCTTTTATTGCACATAATGTAAGAATGCACTGCGACTTGGGTAAATAGTAAGTCTTCACGGAAGCGTTGCTAAACGAATTAATAAAATCCACGTTTCAAAAATCGAACACAATCGAGGAAAGGGTGATAATTACACCCTGGGGTACTTTACAATAATATAAATAATATTAAAACAGTTTTAGAGACTCATAAATTTCCTTTTAACATATTTAATAAAAAGAAAATATATTTATTTTAACAAAATGTTATAGCGATTAAGAGAAGGAAGTAATATTTTTAAAAAAGAAAGTTTTTTACCTAAGGGAGTAGTTATTCCCAAACAGAAACCGAGGGTTAAGAGACTTTAGTTTGGACCTGTTGATAATGATAGACCCATATCGCACTTGAACTTCAAATAAAAGGATTTAATCTAATCAACAGCTATAACAACAACAAAAAAAGGCCAATAAAATAAAATACTCGAGGCAATTTTAGCTTTTACGAGGCCCCAAACTGTGGACGGAACTCAACGGGGAGAGCTTCAATTGATTCTGCGAAATCTCTAATGAAAATAAATGTGTGCTTTTATGGCGGTTCACTCGCTTATATAACAATTAAATAAAGCCTGGCTAAGGCTAATAGACTTTCACCATTCCCAGTGCCCAGTGACAAAAACAAGCTAAAACACACAACCGCATTCGTTTCATAAATTTTTCTTTTTAATTAAAACTGGTTTCGTCGCTTGATTTCCAGTTGACCCAAAACATAAACTAGATTTCCCTGCCAGCCTCCGCCAAAAACACACACATAACGAAAGCCAAAATCAAAAGACTTTTGCCCGATTAACATAAAGGTATCCATCCGTTAGTTATTTTGTGACTGCGACTGGAGATTCTGGGGGTCTCTCCTCCGCTTAAGCAGAAAACTCATACAAATTCCAGGAATCATACGCCGTCTTGTGGTCATGACTCATCCTCAGACACTTGTTGGAATCTCGCAGAGGCTCATTTGTAGTTGATTTAATTACAAATCCGAGTTGTGGAGGCTTCTATTATGAAAAGACCTAGACCACATTTATGTGTGGCGGTGAGTCATTCGCATAGAAGGGTTTTGGGGCCAACCCACACATTATTTCATATTTAAGCACCGCCCCAACTGCATCTCGGATGGTTTGGAAATAAAGAAAATACAAAAAAGAAAAGGAAAATCGAAACCGGTTCCATTGTGACATTCATCAGCGATTTACCGGTTGAGGGGAATGAGTTTTTTAAACTTTGTCTTTGGAAATATAAACAATAAATGGATTGTAAAAATAGTTATCAGTTACAAAACCAATAAATTGATTACACCGCCTAATTAAGTCCTTGTAAATAAGCTTATTGTGTTGGAATCCTAAAACTCTGGCAACCAGAAACTTATAGAGTTTAATAATACTTCCTAAATATAGATTGCCAACTTGACATCGAATCTCGAATACATTTCCATATGGAGCTTGGAGCGAGCATGCGTGAGTAATTATCATAAAACGCTTTATTGGCACGCGATCTACAGATGTTGAACTTTGACTCCGAGCACTTTGATGCTTCGGTCAGCACAATTAAGTCTAATCATTAAAGCAAGAGGGTCTCTTCTAGGGGTTAAGTGCTACTCGCTTTACGTTTTTCATATTTTCTGTTCAATTTTATATGGAATTCTGCACTAGAACCATAAAATTCCATTTCATTAAAGAAAAATGTAATCACAGAACACGTTTTTGCATAAATTAGTTTTAAATTTTGATAGAATGACGTTACCATCACTCGGTTCTCACTCAGTTCGTGCCTGAAAAAGTGGCAAAAATAGCTGCGGTTTTCATTGTTGTTGGCCAAATTGGTAAACACACCAAAGCTGGTGGCTATTAGGTAGCCACCAGAAATACCAAAAACAACAAACTTGGCCAGAGAGCCGAAACAAAACTAAATAAACAGCAAAATTTGCCTTTTGTTTTGGCCTCTTTGGACGCATTTTAAATTATTATAAACAAACAGCTCTCGGGGGTTCTGTTTTTAGTGACTACGGAAAAGGTGCAAATAATTAAGTCTCAATGCTGCCGAATTTGTGGCTATTTATACAAACAGCTGATTAACCCATAAGGAGGACTAAGCATGAGTGGAAGAATGCCATTATGTAAACTTTGTTGATTGAAAAACAGGTGTGAGAACATCTGAAAAATTTTCCAGTGCTTTGGTGAGAGCCAATAGCCCCATTTTAGTCTGTCCTAGAGAGTCGCCAAGCTAATTATCAAGCGGGCAGAGCCCGAAACAGAACTGGTACCAAGCTCATCCCCCTCGTAATTAATACTCGTAATAAATTATTTAAACATAATTGCTGTCGCCTTAATGCACTCTCTCTCTCTCCCTTGTGAAACATGAATATAAATATGAAGTGCAGCAAGCACAAAAGTCCGTGAACATTTTCCGGCTCTTTGTTATCTGCTGCTTCGGTTGGCGGTTGGCCTCTTGTAAACTTTTCATATCAAGTTACGTACTTGTTGTTCTCGGAACACTTGCCACACACTTCACACTCTTTAGTTGCCTTTTCTTCTTGTCCAAAGATTTCCCAAGATTCCGAAAGGTCTGAAGCTTTTATTGGACTATTGAACGGAGACACTGCCTGCAGATGTGATTGATGTGCAATTCTATGGAGTTTATTCCAGTTCAGCCTTTGTGCGGCGCCTTATCAGCTGGAATTTTTAATAAATGGATGCATCACTTCACATCCAGACTCTCAGTTCATGTCCTCCTATACAGAATCGTCCATAAATATGTAGTTTCACAACGACTAAGTTAGTTATGTGTAACCCTCGGACCCTGAACAATTGTGATTTATACTCGGGGCCACTCATGGGAATAATCAGAATTCAGAAACGTTTTAAAATAGGATTCTCGTAACATAATAACAGGGCCATCGAGGAGAGTCATTCTTGATTGACGTCAGTGGAGATTAAGCCACATTTCTGTGGAGTCGAAGATAAAGAAAAGCTCCCCGCAAGGAGATTGCTTCGCCAAACATTGCATAAGTTGAAAATAATGTCTAACTTCTAGCAGAGAAATTAGCATTTATTAAAATCACTAACGAGTGGTTCCGCCAGGACTCATAAAACTAATCTATCACATAGCTAAATTTCTATATAATTACTATATAGAGAGTTGAACTCCGAGCTCTTCCTCTTTTTGCGAAAAAAAAAAAATATATATATACGAATCTCGAGCCTGTGTGTGTGTTTAGCTTTTATGGCTTCTCGCTTGGGTTTTCGTATTTAATAAACTGATTAGATAAGATAGATGTAGGTGAGCGTACATGGGGAATTGGACTTGAAAGAGCGACGACAAAGTGCGATAAGAGGGAACCATGGCGAAACCTGTGCCTTTTTTACCTGATGTTCGGCTAGAAAATAATAGCGAATCCAGAATCAAATGGCAAGGGCACGCGCTCCCAATTAGTTAAATTAATTGAGGTTAATGCGGAATATATTTATGGGGCCATAGGTTGCAATGAATTGATTGCTGATATAAGCACGATTCTAGTCTGAGTTTTGTGGGGGTTTGGTCTGGGGATCTTCACGTACTCGGTTTCCTGTGATGGCCTTTAAATGGCCGTGTGTAACCATATAATTGTTTGTCAACTAAAAATGGTAACGGACCCATTAAGGTGCCACAAGCCCAGTCGAGAATCGGGAATATATTCGAATGTGAGATCTCCCAGAGAGCAAGAGAATAAGTGAGAGCTGCCGTGGGTATCGTAAGCTGTTTGGCATTCCAGAGCTGAGGCCGAGAGAGCGGTGACGTGAGCGCCATATAAAGTGACTCAGGTGATAATCGTAGCGATCGCAATACCTTTCTGGCCCAAAGAGTTCACACTGCAGGACCCCCCGCCTCCCTGACTGATCTATGCTAACATTGTTTACACCAAATATACTCATGCTTTTAGCCACTAAATTCACTCAAGCACACAAGGTCATTCCACAGCCAATTCGGCAGTTCAATAGTCGGGCTGCATTCGGGCGTCCGAAGTGGCGTATACTTGTTAACTTTGCACAGGCACGTACTTATAGATACGACGAGCGACTCGGACTCGGCCTCCTACTACTACTGCCGTAGTATCCGCACTTTTTCGTGTTAGTTGCAATATTCAATCGAGCGACACGTCTGGAGATATGACGTGCGAATCGATCGCAGAGAGCTGGAGATTACACGTACTCCCGAGTCCGGACTACAGAAATTGGAAAACCGGATAGACGAACGGCCACAACCGATCGCTGGCAATGTCGTCGAACAACTGAGTTCAGAGCAGCCTGAAACTCACAGTTCGTGTATCTGACGGATACCCGAAGAGCGCTCGAAGAGAGCGCGACTCGGTGGTCGCTATTCTTTCACGCTGGGCCTCTCTCCGGTCTGGTCCCCTCCCTTATCAGCTGGCCCGTCGCCTGATAAGGCGTCACTCCTTCGAGAATGGCAAGTGTCAAGAGAATGCATAGGGGGGATTAAAAGATTGTCCGAGATTGGCTCAGATTTATCGCAGTTTTTGCTCTTAACTGAAACAAAGCGATTTTAAGAACTATAGAAATAACTGAAATATTTTGTTTGGTGTTTATAAACTGTTAGCAGAAAGATTAAAGAAAACAAATTCAAAGAGAAAATGTAGATTGGCAAATATATACACTGAATTACTGATAATTTACTTTTATCAAAAGGCTCTATTAATTGAGCTTATTAATTGTCTCAATCTTTAAGATGATGTTGTCCCTTTTCAATATTTATTTTATATTTAAAAATTATAGTTAACTTCTTTAGTTTTAAATAAATTTAAAGACGCGTCAAACTATACATTTTCAGAGATTTGAAAGTTTCTGTTTAAAATTATATTATTATTATTAAAAACTAGAAAGGAAGGTATGTTTGTATACCCTTGCAGATTGCAATTGGATCTTTAAGAATATATCCATTTTGGTCAAATAAAAACCTAATACAAAATCTAAGTAATTATTATAATAATTTAAAGTTTTATATTCGCAG